>OY540801.1:1698108-1826402 GCA_961205885.1 Ptychoptera albimana | reverse complement strand
TAATAATAATAATAATAATAATAATAATAATAATAATAATAATAATAATAATAATAATAATAATAATAATAATAATAATAATAATAATAATAATAATAATAATAATAATAATAATAATAATAATAATAATAATAATAATAATAATAATAATAATAATAATAATAATAATAATAATAATAATAATAATAATAATAATAATAATAATAATAATAATAATAATAATAATAATAATAATAATAATAATAATAATAATAATAATAATCATTATTATTATTAATTTTATTTTATCCATTTCTCCTTATAATATAGTGACATTATTTATTTTTCACACGATTTAATTAATGAAAATAAAAAAGAAAAAAAAAATCTTTCTTATGCTACTTTTTTTATTTACTTAATTTGTTATCAATACCATGTTAAATCTATTAATTAATATTATTTTCCATGTTATTTATATAAATAAGTTGTACGCAATATGAATTAATAAATAGATTAGATTAAGATAAGTAAAAGAGAAAAAATGTTTTTTTTTTATCATGATTGTGAATCAAAACAAAAATTTTTTTATTTTATATAGAAGAAAATTATTTTATTTAACACTTAATTGGTTAAGTAATATTTATGTGTGATAAATTATTAAGTATTGAAAATTATATAATAAAGAAAACAGTTGCACAATATTAAGTAAAATAAATTTAAGCATCGGTATGATTATTATGCGGTGTTTTATGCGTAATTTTGCCAATTTTTTAAAAATTAAATTAACAGATAAAATTATTTGGAGTACAGCTAATTAAATTTATCTTAGCTACAGTTGTTTATTTTGCAACTAAAACCACCAAAAACCGACTTAAAAACACTATACTAGACAAAGATAAGCCACCGCTAGAATCTAATCGTAATTACTTGGTTTATACTTTTTTTTTTATGTTTTTCTTATAATTTATTGCATAGTTTTTCTGTTATTTTAATTTATACAAATGTGTTTTAAAAGGTGTGCTTAGTGTTTAAATATGATTTTTTATTACACCTTATCGATTAAAAATAACAAAAGAAAATACACAAACTAACTGTCTGCTAATCGATTTTTATTTTTATTTAATCAATCGATTATTTTATTTGCAAATCAGATAACAGATTTTTTTTTTTATTTTTTGTTGGCTTGTTTGTTTCGTTTTCGTTTCTCCAAGTTTTATTTTTTTTGCGCTTTTATGTTTATTGCTTAAGACATAAAATATATTATTTATTTTTATTAAATATAATATTGTGATAAGATCTCTAACCAGACAAAAAAAAAAATAAACTGCATATATTAAATTATTTCTATAAATCTACAACGAATGTTAGATCATTATTTATTTTATTTTATTTCGTTTGATTTTAATTTTTTTTTTTATTAAGATTTAAATTTATGCAACAAAAGTATTGCTTGTGGGATGATTACATTTATTTATTTATTTTTCAACAATTTATCATTCAATTTTAATTAAATTGTTTTTTTTTTAGAATTTCACTTTGAACATAGTAATTGTCTAGAAAATAAACGTTAAACACACAGATATAATATGATATTTGTTTACAACAACCTTCGTGCTGTATTAATATTATTTCTTTTAATTAATCAGATTATTTTGTTGAATTAAGGCAGATAAAAGTAAATAAATTACGCTTATTTTCTCGTATGTTTTGTAAAGTTTTGTCGATTTCTTTTTTTACATAAGAAATAAAAATAAAAACTCATTTAAAAGTAATTTATCCAATAGGAATCGTTTACATTCCAATGTAATTGAATTTTTTCGCTTGGTAATAAATTGAAGCATTATCTGTGAAGTGTGACTATACTTTGCTTTAATATCGATGTGTTATTTTTCTTCATTTTATTCGTTAAAAGCGTTAAAAATGTTGCATATTTGTGTCAATGGATTTTATTTATAATTCTTTATGTATTCTTGTACAAGGATACTCGTCCTCGAAAATGATTTCTTCTACTATATTAGATTCAAATTAATATTTTTACAATTTCTAACCAAAAAAAAAAAAACTAACGACTTAACCATCTAACTGGTTGAACTCTAACCAGTGATAATTATAAAGTTTCTGAATGATCGGTTTTCAACGAGAAAGTCTTATTCAACCCTTCATGCATTATAGATCACCTTGTAAAACATACACTTTACGCTTAATGTTTATTGATAAAACGCAATAATGTTTAAGTACCGCACTGAATAATAGTAATTTAACAACCAAAACACATATTTTTCGTAATTTATTTACAAAAAAATTTATGTTGAATTGCGTTAAACAAAGTTAAGCTGAATAAATATAATAAAAAAAAAACCCATTTAAAGTCTGTTGTGAATTGTTTTTCTTTTTCCATTTGAAAATTAATCGTAAATGAGATTTGATTTGAGGCACAAATTATTGGTGTGGTGTAATTTATTGCAAACATAATTGATTGATATGGTATTGATTTGTTGATTTTTTTTATTATAAATGGTCACGATTTTGTTTACAAATTTTTTTGATTACAATGCAAAGCGGGTCAACGAGCATTTTTTTTCATATAAAAAATTCGTGCTATACTAGTTATGTCCTCATATTATTTTGAACATTCTTGCGATAATTTTCGTTGTATTATATTTTGTGCCGCTAGGTAGTTTTCCTGCGATTATTATTTGTTTTTGAAGTTAAGTAAATAAAAATTAAAAAAATTATTTGAATAAGCTTTGACTGGTTTGATTTTAATTGATATTTGCTTTATTAAGAAGTAGCCGAACTTTGGCTAGTATAATATAATGCACAGAATTAAAACACCTGTGGGTATTTTGATTTATTTCTAAATTTGATAGGAATAATCTTAATTCATTCATTTCTTCATCATAAGCCACTGATGTTACTAATAGCAAGCAATAATAATGTGATGCAACAGGTTAGAGATTATTTTACAATATTTTGTAATAATAATAACTTTGATTAATGCTTTTGACTAGTCAGTAATTATAATTGACATCGTTCTACTTTAAAATAATAAAAAAATTTAGAAAATATTGATATTTTGTAATATTCTTTTAGGTTTATTACAGTATGATGGTAATAATTATCGTAATAATTATTTAAATTAAGATAAACTGAGATTTTTTAATTACTAACTTTCCCGTGATAGCTATTTTAGTGAATACATTTGAATAAAAAGTGGGTTTTACATGTAACTAGGATATATAACTAAACTATGTTAAATTAGTGGCTTAGGTTTAATTAAATTAAAGGATTCATTTTTAAGTATTTGTGGACATTTTTTTAAAAGGTTTAAAATTTAATTTTGGGTGGGAAAACGACCGATAAGAAGGCATTTCATCGTGGTAAGAATGAAAAAGTCGTTTTAATATTTCGCGGTGCGCTATTTATTTATTTATTTTAAACATTAAAATCGTCATCATTTCTTCGTATAAAGTACAAAAAATTCTTTTTATTTCTTAAAAAACCCATCTTTCTAAGAAGTTAAGTAGCAAAAATAAATAATAGAAAAGTCCATCTGGCGTCGAAGTGTCTGGTTTTTCACGTATTTTTTTTTTATTTAAAATAGAAAAAAATTCCATCCAATTACAATAATATGATCGTTTGTTTGTTTACTCTTCATTTATTATGAGTATTTTTCTTGATATTTTTTAGTTACTTAAAAAAAAAAAATTCTCACACCTAGGCGCCATAAGAAACTTCTATTTTTTACCTACGTAATTGTTTGTGTACTACTTTGACGGGAATCACGTGCTTGTCATTAGTTATGTTCTGCCTTTTTTATAGCCGTCATTAAAAATTAAATTATTTTCCGTCTTTTTTTTTCCTATATTTTGAAGAAAAAATCTAATTAATTTTGTTTCACTTTTATTCGACGAATGTTGTGAAATTTTAGAAGGTACGAAATTTTCTGCATTTAAAAAAATAAAATTCTCACGAAGGGCGCTATATATGTGAAACTGCTTTGACTCATGCTGCATATAATAAAAAAGAAAAAACACATTTTATCAATAAAAATGCGAAAAAGATTTTAGAACTAACGAACTACCTACGTTGTGCGTACCTTCAAATATTTCTGTTTCCCACAATAATAATGATAATAAAAGCTAATCGGGGTACACAATGAACATTGATGAAGTGCCCAGTATGCATATAATTGAATCGCATGTGCCTGACATAAAAATATAAACTTTACAGAAATCTGTAAGCGCCAACCGGACGAACACATTTTAGTAAAATGTGGCAACCAAATTGAATATTTACGGAAATCATGGTATTTCCTAAAACTTTTTATTGCCTACATAAATAAAACAAATCTCATTGCGTATAATGCAGTAAATATACGAAAACATGACAAACAATGGATTCGCTAGTATCAGCCAATTAAAAGTAAACACAGATGCTACTCGCCTGGTCTGCAAAGGATCATTGCAACCTCAATGATATCTATTCCGATGACTGCAAAGGTGTGTTTTTTTAGTTAATGGATTCAAAACGGCTCAGTATTCATTTAATTTTATTATTATAATTTTGGATTCCATCACCCTAAAAATTTGCTGACGAAATAACAGAAATTTCCCTAATAATAAACAAAAACAGAAAATCTGGTTTTTGACTTTTTCTTTGTTTATTGAAGTAAAATAAAAAAATTTGAAGACAAAAAATTGTAGGCATATTGCATACATATGGTCGGGGAATTTTTCATTATCCTGAATTTATAATTTTTAACAGATTTTTGTAAATTTTATATTTATATTCGTAAAATATTACGAATCAAAACCTAAATTTATTCTTATCGAGTTATGACTGTAATTTAGGACTCGGCATTAGTTAACGAAAAATACGATATTGCTGCTCAGTCCTATCCTGAGTACTCTCCTGAGATTTGTATGTTTTTAGTGTTGTGCGTTTATTTAATTTATTTTTGCAATACTTCTCAGTGAATTTTTGGTGGCTGCAAAATACGCTTTTTCATTATTCAATTTTTATTATAAAATAAATTAAAAGGTGTGTTAATTATCATAATTTAATCTGACCGGCTTTGAAATTAATTAAAAATGGTTAACCAGCCAGACTTACCTGACCAAAAATATAAATAAAAAAATCTTAAATAAAAACGGCAGACAAAATGTTTATAATAATTTTAATTAAAAATTATTAAATTTGCAATGAAAATGTTAAAACTTATTGAATTGAAGAGAATAATTCCACGAAATTTCTTTCGCTTATCTCGTTTTTTGTATCAAAACTTCATTTTTATTTTTATTTTTATTTTTTTTTTTGGGCATTACAAATATAACAAAATTCTTGTAACCAGCAAAAAAGGAATTTTTTGGTATTAATAAATTGATAAAATCAGGTAAATTAACTTTTATTTATTTCTGCCAAAAATGCGTTAAAGAAGCGCAGTTTGTAAGCTGTGTTTTTACTACTTTGTATCAAGCTTTTACCCTTGAATCGAATTGATTTTTCTTTCTTAGTTTCTACATTTTAATTAAGTCATCATTTTTGTGTTAGTCGCAAGATTTAAGTTAATTTTACTATACTTTTATTATCCTTGAATTCAGCCTTCAGTTAATGAGTTATTTACTGTAAATAAATCCTCTTCTCTTTCGCTTAAACAAAATCCGTATGCTAATTGAATTAATTATAATGAGTTTGCATAATTTTAAATGTTTTAATGTTTTAACGTAAGCCTTGGTGTAATTAAATTGACGGTTTTTCATCAAAGAATATATCAGTTAATAACAAATATATAATTAGAAAGCGTTTATGGTATTTTTATATTGATTTAATGTAAATTAAAGCTTAATTAAACTACACATTTCATTTGAGTTTAAGCAACACAAATGTGTTATGCAATAAAAACACACACACACACACACCACAAAAAAATTTAATTAAACGTTTTGTTTAATTATTCAGATTAAAACTTTTGATAAAAGGTGCGAAACAATTTAGACTAATTATATCTTTTCAAATATTAATTGTTATAATCGACTATTGTTATCAAGGACGTAATATACTTTGAATAAAACTAAAATTACCATGCATTACCTCATCTGTTATGTTTACCTGAGAACTAGTCATTTATGATTATAGGGCGGTATGATGTTGAAAAAATATTTTTAATTATATAGTTCCTAATTGAAAAATTATAACAATATTTGACCGGTGATTGGTTATTTAAAAAAGAAAAAATCTTTTTAATCAAATTGTTTCAAAATACACTGATATTTATCGGTATTAAAATTTTTTTTAACTTATTAAACATGTTATATGGTATACGGTGACTGTCTTAACGCACCACTTGTGTTTCAATTAATTTTTAATTTGTTTTAATCAACCACCATAAATAATTCGTCTATTATTCGATTGAAACAACAGAGAACATCAAGATTTAAGTGGAGATTTCATTAAAAATAAAAAACACTTTCTCGTTTATACACATTCTCTGTTGTTTTTTTTATTTGTTTATTCTATATCAACTATTATTACGCCATCAAAAGTACATAAAATATGTAATTACAGAGTATTTTGTTTTGTTTTGTTTTGCTTTGTTTTTTCTGTTGTTTAAATGAAATAAGCAAGTTATAAAGCAATAAAAGCACAAATCTACGAAGCTTTCATTAAATTGAACTTGTTATTATTAATTAGAGTTTATGTTTTTTAATGAAATATTTAATTTTTAGTTTTTTTTTTTTTGTGAATTGTTTTCAGATGCTAAAATAATAAGAAACACGTGGTCATGCTAAGTTTTTTTTTGAATATGAATAAAGTGAAAGAGTTTCGTTGAGCATTTACCATGATTAAATCTATGAAAAACTTTTTTGTTTTTCTTATAAATAAAATTTAAATTAATTAAATTAATTAATTTGTGAAATAAATGATCAATGATTTATAGAAATAATTAAAATAAATTTTCTAATAAAAATGTTGTAAAAAATTATTGAGTTTCTTATGTGGTCGTGGATGAAAATATTGTTGTTTTTTTTTCATTATGTTTAATCATTATAATTTTTCTTTAACTTTTAATTTAAGTGTTTAATGGGTGTCATTAATTGATGAAATGAAAATAAATAAGCAAATCATAATGCTATTAAAAAGAGAATTAATTAAATTATTATGAATAGAAAATTCTTTTTTATTTATTCCGTTTCGAATTACCATATTTACCATCAATGCATACAAAGTCATTATTCAAAAAACTAACAAATGTTTAAGAAAACCAATTAAAATATCTTTTCAAAGTCTCAAAGGTTTACCGCATAAATCGTCGTTTGCAGACGTCGAACGATTACCGAATTATAGTACTCACACTGTTTTTGTTCTTTAGATTGACACCACTTAAAATAGTTTACTACCAGTTATAACATGTAAATAAAAACAATCAATATGCTTATATAGTCAAATTAAATTAATAAAAATGATAAAAACAAATAAAACGTTCAAGTAATCGTTTCCAGCGATCGAGGCACAAGTCACAATATAATGATTGTGGCACGTTATATTATTCTGGACAACAGGTTAGAATAGAAATAAAATGTAGGCGGTCTTAATTGTTCATTAAATTTGATTAAATCTGTTGTCCCAACTTTAACGCTTAGACGATGGACCAGAATGAGCAAACAAATTAAATATTTTGTATTTCGTTTACTTCACAGTTCTCTACATAATTAGACAGAATTTAAAGCTTTGTTTAAATTATGAGTGCAGATCATGCTATCGTCCGAGTTTAGAACTTTATAAAAACGAGAACTGAGTTCAGGTCAATCACCGTCGTGAAATAAATTAAGATGTCCACGTGATGTGGTTGCATCGTGATATTCGATTTTCTCATTTTAATTCCATCGATTAGCATAGCGACATTTTATAATTCTATATTATTGTCAACATTTTAAATATTTACACGACAACAGTATGCAAAGTAATTCAAATTATGTGAATATTAACTAGATGCAACAAAATGCAAATTGATAAATACAATTGAGAAAAAACGCAAAAATCCGTATTTCACCTGTTTTTATTTTAAATTTATTTAAGCTTAAAGTAAGATAAAGATTGTGCTAAATTTCATTACTTTGGTAAATTAGTTTATGGTCAGAAGGAAATTCCTCTTTTTCAGCAGGTAAAACATAGGGAATTTCCTTCTTCCGATTGCTGAAATATTATACGGCAAAGTATTTCCCCAAAAAGGTGTCAACACCTACAGACATTTGGACGACAGATTTGACAACAAATAATAAAACACAAATTAAGGGATTTACAAAATATTTAATTAAATTATTATTGTCGGTTTTACCTGAATTAGTGCTTTTCTATTATTGTTGATGTGTTCGCACATTAATACTTGCACCAACGTATTTTGTATTTATGAACATTTTTACATTTACTATCGTTTGGTCAAAAATGAGTCTAAATACAAATGAGGTAATGCGGTAATGAAGTATCGGGGCAAAAATAAGGGTCGGTTGTGTTACTTAAAATTAAACATGCAAATGTTTATTAGAAAATAAATCATCTGAACCGTGAATCGAACGATCATCAAAAGAGTCAGATGGTCATATGCTGTGCCGCATAGTGCACTCAGGAGTCATATGAATTTTTTTTATTATTAAAATTCTTAATACAGGTGAGTAAGCACGATGAAAATGCTGACAATAAAACATGTTTACGTTTTTTTTTATATATAGTGCGGGTTTGATAGATAAGAAATACATGAATAATTCATTTTTATAGTAAAAGCACCCCGTTATCCCTTAACATTGTTTCGTTTTTATTTAATTCTATTCAAGCTTCGTTTCGAATACAGTAACATTGTGGTAAATTTCTATATATAATGCCATAAACTTTGTAATTTATTTAATTATTTATTAAATGAATGCACGTGTCGAGAATTATTATTTGTTCTTTGCAACTTAGCGCGGTTAAGACACGCGTACCGCACACGCTTTAATCAACAAAGAAGTGTAATTAGTGAGACAAATAGAAGCAAAAAATATATTAAATGTTCAGGAATGTGTGACCATTTTGCATGTTGATGTAAATTTAAATTATGCCCAGAGACATGTTGCATATGGCTTTTAAGTAACATGTGGTTTGTTTTTGTTTTATTTTATTCTTTTCTTGCAATTATGACATTTATTTTTTTTTATTTTTGGTTTTAATACTTGTTGATGCATTTTTGAAAGCAAACTTCTATATAACTGTTTTTAGAAATATTATCAATATTACTAAGTCAAATAATCATATTTTAGCATCTACAGCGTAGAATATTTAATTTAAAAAACAGACGTACAGGCTTATTGATAAACATAAAAGAATTTTAATATAAAAAAAAAAAAATGTGAAATTAAATCTCATTAATGTGGATTAAGAAATGTAAAATAATTTAAAAATACACAACAATACATCTCTCTTGAAACATTTCCATCTCCCATAATCTAGATTAAGTACTTCCATTAATCAAATAAAGTAATTTTTATTGTAACTGTTTTTTGTAAGGTAGAAAACGGTGCTTCTCAACAAGTGTGTTGACAATAACTCTGGAGCAGATCTTAATACTTAACGGATCTTAAGGCACAGAGTAGTTTGGGTGTTATGAATGTCGATTTACTGACGATTTATTATATTACCCTATCGTTTATGATAAAATAAATATTTCCGGCATAGCAGTAGACTTTTTCAATAGTTGAGAAGTATTTAGAATAATTTGTTGTACTGACTGTAACCAAATTCTTGGAATTTTTAACTACATAGAAGTATTTTAATTGTGTCAAATGATTCTGATTTTCTATTACTATTTGGTTTGTGATTTTTTTTATATTATCAGAATCAATTAGTTTAGTAGTGATAAGACTAACTAAAGGCAATGAAGCCCTATATCAAAAAAACAATTTTAGTTAAGTTTAATTTTCGACAACATTAAAATGAGTAAAACAATTTTGGAAGCACTGTCATTTACATAGTTATTTAAAATTTATTTAAAATTAACAATGATTTCATAAAAATTTAATATTTTTAATAATATACAAAAAAAAAAACTAATCAATTTAAAAGCCATTGATATAAATTTAATACAAATTTATACATATTTATGTATTAAAAAAAAAAAAAAAAATAAATAAATAAAACTGAATAACAACAGGTTGATATACATTACATATATGACAAGTGAATTGTTTAGTTTTCATATTAAATGATTTACTTTTCATAATCAATTGTCATAATATGTATGATACGACACAATGATTTATTTATAAATATTTTACTCTACTTCTATTATGTCACAGAGGCTTTTTTAATGGACTTTATTTTTTATTTTTTTTTTTTATTTTAATCTGGAGCTTTAATCATTTATAATAAATCAAAATGAATAATTTTTATAATTTTTGATTGATGAGTGTATAATTTACCTTTTTTCTTTTTTTTTTTTTTAATTTTACATTTTACATTTAAATGTTAAATTTTTTACATTAAATGTAAAATAAAGAAATTAATTTTTTATTTTATTTTGTCTCACTCCTTATTCTAATGCTTATATTTTAACAGTAAAAAGGTAGACAGATTTTATGTTATTTAAATTATTTACAGTCATTCAAATGTGTTATTATTTTTATGGTTAGGAAAAATTAAAATATTTGTAATTACTGTCGTTAATTGTTGTTTAAAATACTAATAATAATAATAAAAATATTTCTCACTTGAGTTCTTGCTTTTTTTATACACAAAAAAAAAAAATATTAAAATTGTTGATAAGTCTTAATTAAATGGTAATCAACGAACGAATGTTTTAGAATTGTCTCCTGATTGTTTCTACAAAAAACCATAATAATAAAGCTTTATAAAAGCTTTTTTTGTTTTTTTTTCTTATTAAATATACTTTTATAATAATAATGTACAATAACATTCATGTCAGTCAATACATTTCTTTTGATTAGACGGACAACGGAACGACGATAGAGCACACTTCCTCCTACACAATAATTCATGAAAAAAAAAAAATAAAATAAAAGTTGTTTAATAAGCTTTGACCAGCAAAATAGAAATTACAAAAAGAACAATAAACAAATCGCGAGTTATTATTATTTTTTTAAACATCGTTAATTTTTTTTTTTTATTTTTATTAATAACCTGTGCCTGTCTGTCTACAATAGCGCAGCACATATATTACCATTAACATACTAGTTAAATGTGAATAATAATAATAATAAAAAAAAAGAAGAAAAATCTGAATGAAATCTTTTTATTAACAACGTTGTTAATTTTTTGTTGTTGTTCTCTTACATTTTTATTTTTCATTTTGTTTTTTTTGTTTTTTTTTTTTGTAAAGAAAGAATTAAATTTATGTGTTTAAGGCAAATAAATAGAAGAGAAAAAATAAATTGTTTAGTCTCTATGATCACATAATTTGTTTCGTTAGTAAATTATAAATTTCGCTTAATAATTATTTATTATTCTGTTGGCTAAACAAATTTTTTCTTTATATATTTTCTTCGTATTTTAAAATGACATGATTTAAGTTAAAATAAAAAATAAATTTAAAACACAGCGAAACACAGCGAAACACAACAACGAATAAATCCCGCAAATCAATCCGAACATAATTTTGTGGTTTTTTCAATCTTTTAACCAAGAAATACATGATTTGTTATTTCTGTTATTAAGTTAAACATTTTATGTTTTTATAAAGAATTGTATGTAAATAGAATTAATTTAATCATTCAATGATCTAGATCTTAAATAAAGATCAAGATTAGATCGTTTATTTATTGTAAATCAAGAGTAACTGACGTTAGAATTGCGATAATTTGTTTTTTCCTTTTATCATGCTTCAAACTGGAAATTAATTTTTTTTTTTTGCTTAACTTTTATTGACATGCATTATCACCATGTGATGACTAAATAATAAATTCCTTTTCCTTTTTTTTTTCTCTTCTTTACTATATATAAAAATATAATCACTTCACACTTGATAATTTGTAAAAAAAAAAAAAAAAGTTTTCACCTGGCTAACATCGTTGTTAATCATGTATGGTTAACAAAAAAAGAAAAAAAAAAACGAACGAAATGAAAATACCTTTAAAACAACAACGTCATACACATGTTTATTGTTAATTGTTAATTTATATCCGATCAATAATATTTTAAAGAAAAATAAATCATTAACTAACGAAAGAAGCAAGTTGAAAAAAATAAGAAGCGAAAAACTTTAAATAATTTATTCATCATCATTGGTTTAAAGAAATATTAAAAAAAAAAAAAAAAAACCAAGCGTGACTAATAAAACAATATAGAGAACATTTATCAATTAATTAAAACATAGTTTTTGAATTAATTAACATAATTTATATATCAATAAATTTTCTATCTTCTTTAGAGTAAAGACAACTTTATAAATTATCAAATAGAAACAACTTTACGTGGTCAGCGATTATTTAAATATTGATTTAATGACATTTAAATTTTATTAAATTAATTAATTGATTTTTAAGTTAAATATTATTATCGGTTGACAAACTAACAAAAAAGAAAGAACGAATAAATAAAATATCTAAATTAAATTAAAAATTAAAAAAAAAAAAACTGAAATAAACTGTGAAGGCGATACTTAAGACCCCGATTAGACTTTAACCAGTACGCGCATCATCAATACAGTGTTATAAAATGATTTAATTAATAATATTAACAATAAAGAAATGTTTGATAAACTAAGAGTACGCCCACACGCGATCAAAAAGTATTAAGAATAATTTTAAATCCTCAAAAAAACGTTGGTGTAGTTCGAATTATGATACCGAATGCTTGAATACTTTCTGCATTTTTCTTTGTTATTTTGAATTAAAATAAGAAAAAGATTTTCTCTTTATTCAAAAGAAATTTATTTTGCGATGCACCTGTGCGGTGTTTTTTTTTCATTCGTTATTCGTTATTTTTAATTAAAAAGTGCAAAAAAAAAAGAAAAGAAAAATCAAATTAATGCAAAAAGTGTTTTAACCGTGAAGTGAAATTTATTTTTTTACATTTGGCCTAATTCTGCGATACGATTTAATTTGTATCCCATCAACAGGTGTTGTTTGTTGGTGATGTTTTAATATTTAATAAAGAAAAACTTTAATTAAAAAAAAAAACTATGTAACATTGGCGCCGCAATAAAACTATTAAAAGTGTTTTAAAAAAAATTTATTAATCATAAATAAAATAATTATATAAATTAACCTTGAATTTGAAATAGATTTATATATTTTTTGGGCGGTTACAACTCCTATACACCTAACCTGAATAAAATTATCTAAAAAAAAATTTTAATTCACTGAAAATCATTGCGAGTTTGTGTTATTATTTTTATATTTTATTATTACCTTATTGTTGAATAATAAATTAAGTTAAAATAAAGCTGTCATTGTAACTAATTTATTAATACCATCAATAAATTATCAGATGAACAAATTAATGCAATAAATTCTGCTAAAGATGCATCAAAAAATTAAAAAAAAAAAAAAACAATTATTTTTTAAACAATTTTCTATAATTATTGAAGGATTATGGTTAATAAAAAAAAAATTATTATTTGTTACCAATAACAAATTATTGCTTATTTTAAACAAATTATGATTTTATGTGCTTTTTTTTTACACTAGCCAAGTAAACTGTTCGGCAACAAAATAATAATTTGTTATCTTAAATCCACTTAAGTTGTTTATTACAAGTGAAAATTATTTATTTAATTTAAGCTTGTGCTCATTGCTATATATATATATATATATAAACCGTGCAGGTGGTGCTGGAAAATAGACTTAATATTATATTTACAACTTGTAATTTATTTTAATTCTTGATAAATTTGTTTTTTTTTTTAATAATAATTTCATTTATAAATGACAAAGTTTCTTTCATATTTTTTTTCTTTTTTAATATTACAAAAAAAAAAAAAAAAAATAATAAAACCTCCAGACGGAACAAGGTAATAAGACTTAATTATTTATTACCTTATATTTAAATCATATTAATTAATAAAATATATATTCTTAATAACTGTAACTAAATACTAAGCAGCTTCCATGGTTAATATAATTATTAATAATTTCGTAGAAAATATTTTTTTTTTTTTTACGCATGGTTAAAAAAAAACATGAAATTTTTTTTTTATTTTTCTACTGTGTTTATGTTTCTGAATAAGTGGTGTTTGTTTTCAATTAGGTTAACATTTAGTTTTGCAGACTTATTGTTTATGGCGGTATTTGTACAGCAAGTAACACAAAACAACAAAACAAAAAAGAAAATTTAAAAACAAAACAAAAAAAAATCTTTCAACAGAATTTCAAACCGTATTAAGTAGGTGTCAAGTACCATTTCGGAATAAGTTATAAACAGATTACAGAGGTTTTCTCACTTTATTTCTTAAGAAATTAGTTTTAATCCTAGTAAAACTTTTAAGCATTTAAATATGCTACCAAACGACAAGTAACTAAGTTCTTTGGAATTACAATCAATAAAAAAAAAAAAAAAAAAAAGTGTAGAACCAGATAAACAAATAACTCATTTGACAGTACTAATGAAAAATTAAATGTTAATCAAAGTTAGTTTTATTTCCATTATTCAAAGTTATTAAAATTAATAAAACAAAAATTTCATCGCAATAATAACTTAAATGGAAAAATGAGGATGAAATACTATCCGTACTGTCTTTATGGAGTAATATCCATAAACTTCCGTAACTAATGAAACATAAAACCTTACAAATTTGAAATTAAACGAAACTAATGATATATAAATCGTTTTAGTTACTTTTTTATGTTGCCCAATATTCCTGAGAATAAGATAAGTAAAACAAAAAATTATGAATGAAAATTCGTTTTAAACAAGTTAAATATCAACATTTTGAATGAAATATAATTATTATCTAGATTATTAAAATCAATACAACGAAATCTTAATCCTATTAAATGCACAAAAACCATCAACAACACCGAGAAAAACATTCGTTTTGTTTACACTTTTTTGTGTGCAAAAAGCAAAAAAAAAACATTGAAAATTCCCATGCGAAAATTCATTTTTTCTTTTATCGTTCTTTAACAATTAAACTTCATTATATGGAACAAAACAGGTAAATGTATTAGAAATGATGAATGTAGTCGAAATAAACAACAAGATCGCTTCATTGTCGCAAGTGGAATTTACCTGTTTCGTTGCGTTTAAACCTTCCCAGTTAAATACCAAATCTAAAGCAGCAAAGTTATCCTTTTTTTTCTTCTTCTTAATACTTCTTCCAACTAAATTCTGTTGTTTGTCACAACGTTTTATGTTTCATTGCCGATTATCGAGTTTATTTTGACCGATTTTCACTTTAAATCTAATTTTAAAAACACAAAACCCACAAATGTACCTGCTATTGTCTGCGTTTTTTTTTTATTTCTTCTTAAAGGATATTTTGGTTTTGTTTTTTTTTTGCCTTCCTTTTGTAAAAATTCATTCATTATTTTTGCTTTTTTCTTCTTAACTTTTTTTTTATGGAATATAAACATTAAAAGAACAGCAGGATTTATAAATCAGGTTTATCCTACTGTTAGAAACTAAAAAAAAAAAAAAAATAAATATTTTAATTGAAGAATTGATTTGAATGTAAAATTAATAAAATAAATTTTGATTATTAGCAATATATTTGCCGTATTTAATGCTAATGAATTTATGATTTTTTATTTACCATTTCAAAGAATAAAATTTGATCTTTTCTTTATACCAAACAGAAATACAAAAATGTTATTTGCCCATAAAATAAATAATAAAACGAAAGAAGAATTTGAAGCACTTGACATCTTATTAAGAGGATTATGTTAGGGTGTTTTGTTTAGCTAATTATCATTGTTTGTTTGCTATTGCTTTGACCACGTAAAACAAAAAAAAAAAAAAAAATGACCAGTTTAACTACCTGGAATGTAAGAAGGAAAATCACAAACAAAACTGACTTCTGAGTAAAAAAAACAAAAATTTTTTTGTTCGTTGTGGTTTTTTACTTAAATAAATAAATCTAATTAGATAATTTTGTAGAAAAGAAAAAATCGTTTATTGCAAGTAAAAACAGAATAAAAGTGCGTTTAACTAGTGAAATCATTAAAAAAAAAAAAAAAAAACTATTTTAAAATCGTGACGATGATTAAAATCTAAAAATCGTACAAATTAAACTGGTATCACGTTGTTTACTACATTTAGTGTGCGTTATAACATCTATTAGTTACTAATTACATAGACATTTTTTTAAAAAGAAGAATTGTTTTGCTTCCACCACAAACAACATAAACAAATATATTTTGCAAAAAACAAAGAAAAATTTATTTATTTTCAAAATAGAAAATACGTCAATGTTAATAATATTTTTTTAATTTTTTTTTTGTAGGAGCATATTTAAAGCATATAAACGATCAACGTCAAACTGAATAATAATATAAAAATTATTATAACTCTACCATTGATACAGAAAAAAAAAAAAAAAAACGTATATATTTTCCTACAAAGTGGATAAATAAATATTAATAAATAATAAATAAATAAAAAATAAATAAAAATTTGAATAATAGTAATAAATAATTATAAAGCGCATAAACATATCCATTAATAACGATCAAGTTGAAATTTATGTAAAATAGTTGTTGCTGTGTCTCGACTAACTCAGTGCATAAACACTAAAGGTCATGTTCATGGTTTTCCTTTCGACATTTTATTTTTATTTACATTTTTTCTTTTTTTGTTCATTTAAATTATCTAAATAAGGGCATAAAATTTATTTCTTTTTTTTTTTTTTTCGTGTACAGCAGAGAGTAAAGTCGATTATTCATAGATTTAAAAATAAATAAATAGCCAAGTTTAAATGATGTACTGATCACATTTAGTAATATTTTAATCTCAACAATCTTTAAGCGTTTTTTTTTTAGTTGTTGTCTTTTAACAAGTTATCTTTGCTTTGACTTAAGTTTGTTTTAAACAAAGAAAATGATAAAATTATTCAAAAATAAAATTAATTTATCGAAAATGAATATCAAAAAATAATTTAATCAATGAATAAAAATTAAATAAAACAAAAAATAGGAACAGAAAGAACTTCGATCACAGTTTAATCTGATTTAGTATGTTATTGGCTTAAAATGTAAATTAAAATATAAAAAAAAACATTTTATTTGATCCGGTCATAGGTTGCACCGTTGTCTTTAATTTAATTAAGAAAAGAAAATGTTTGTATGAATATATCACAGTTATAATAGATTTGTAGCCATGAGGGCGTTTATTTTCCTTTGTATCAATATTGTAGTCAATTAAAAATAGAAAATTAATCTTTTATTTTGTAGCTTAATTTAAATAAATAAACTCGCACTGCATGTGTTCATATATAAAGTAACCAAAAAATAAAAAAAATCTTTCATTGCTTGAAATAAATCTAATTTAAGTATTAGGTTTAAAAAAAAATTAAATAATGAGAAAACCACCGATTTAGACATCAAAGTGGATTTATATTAATAGCGGTAATAACTTTACGCTCGATAATCGTATATCGATAAAAGATAAATCTGATAATTGCAAACAATATATATACCAAAAAAATAAAAATAAATAAATAAAATAAAATGCATAATCTAAAAGCCAAAGGTGAAATTTCGGTTAAATAATAATGGAATTCATAAAGAATGTTTTAGTTTCAATGAAGTTAAACAGAAAAAAAAAAACCAGGGAGAGAAAAAAAAAGAAAAAATTATTGCCGAAATATAAAAAAAACGTGACTGTCGTTCACGATTTTTATTTAATTTAATTATTTTATTTTATTTTTTTTTTTGTTTTTGGTATATAAATAAAACCGAAACAAGTGTAGAATCGAATAAAAATTAAAATGCTTACGCACGACACGATATATTTTACGTTGATTTAATAAATAAATAAATCGGTGAAAACAGAGAAATTTTTTATTTTATTTTTTTATTTTTATTCTGCGGGCTGCTTTATTACAGAAATAATAATCATCTTCTTTTATAATTTTTTTTTTTTGTTTTGTTTGCTTAATTAAAAATATTTTGATTTATTCGGTTTATTTCAAATGAATTTTGACGGGATATTAGAAGAACGAGTAAAATTCTTTGATTTTATTTTATTCTTTCGGCAGTTTTTTTTTTGTTTGATATTTAGAAACAGTAGGGCATGTGCTTGGGTGATTTTTTTTTATTATATAAAACTCTATGAATTATAGAAAAACTGATTGAAAATGTAATACAATTCGTGAATGGTTAGCGGCTGTTTCGAGGGTTACGAGTAAATGTTTTTGCCCTCAATATCAAATATTTCTGAGGTAATAAAATGTTTAAGCTGAATGTTTGTTTCTTTTTGAACGCTCCTAATAATAAATATACAAAATTACATGTTCAAACACCTTAACAATCTTTCGTTAAAAGCAACATTTGTCACCAAATAATAATTAACGATTAAAACACATAAAAAGTACTAATCGTATTCAGGTTGTCAATAACAAAATTCTTATTATGTTTTTATTTCATCTTAAAATTTAAATTAATGTAATAACATTCAGCCAGAACATGATAAAAGTTCCGGCTCTACTTACTTAAGTCAGAATTTATTTTTCTTGCCGCAAAAAAGGTGTGTTGTCTGAACAGAAAATATATACGTACCAAAAAAATAATAAACAATCCAACATGAAAATATCATTCCAGTGTACATTTCAATTTATCCGAAAACAGAAATAGGAACGTAACAAAACAATGATGATGACAAAAGTTAATGACCAATACACAGCATCAGATTACAATTTACGCATTCAACGGACGCAACGGTTGCGATAGAACGTGCGCAATGTTTTGAATGTTTTCTGTTTTTTCTTTTATTTATTTTAAATATTTTTATTCGATAATTTGTCATGAATATAATTTCTGGGTGGTCAAGTGTTGAAGAAAAATTGTTTTTCATTTTTTTTTTTTTTTTTGCCTATAGTTTAGTTACTCAGCTACTGTAGTAACTGTGATCTTTCACAAACGATAAAATAACAAACATAATACGAAAATGTTACATAACATTATTTTTGTTTTTATTATTCCTCATAGAAATAATAATAATAATAATTATTATTATTATTGAAATCAATCAATCATTTGTAGAAACATTTATTTAATGTTATTTTTAACCCGCTATTCGATCAATAATGGGAGAAATATTTTAATTGAGGTAAATAAACTCGAACATAAAAATATATATATATATTTATATATATATATGTATTAAAATGTTGAAAAAATTGTATAAATAAATAAACGACATCATGCTCATAATTAATGTTTGTCATTAAATATTAAGAGAATAAAGATGATTTTTTGTTTTGTGCTGTTTACGTTGTTAAATGAAAACGACATTTTTCGACACCTACTTATATCCGGTTAGCCGGTTAATAAAAAAAAAGTTTTATTTTTATTGCCAAAAAAAAAATAAAATGCACATAGGCATAAATAACACGTTTTCAGATTAGTTTAAAAAATAAAATGATTTTAAATTATATTTTGTCGAAATTAATAAAAATTTTTGATTTTTTTTTTTATTTTAACCAGGTTCGTTGTTTTTAGAGTCTTTTGTATATTTTTTCACAATGTTTTGTATTGATTGATACTTAGTTGCTGTTAATGGATTTGTTTATTTATTATACGAAATACATGATGGTTAATACTTTCTATTGATAGTAATGCTCAATGTCATGCTATTGCTGAATCTTTGTCGATGATTAAACGTGTAATTAACAGTTTTTTTTTTATCCTAGTTTCGGTGGCGTTTGTAATTTATTTATTTTAAATTTTATTTTGTTACATCAAACAATGAATTTATTTTTTTATTATTATTACTCTCTAAGTGAAGTCACAGTTTAGATCTTGTCTAATCAACAGTGAATTACAAAGTAAAAAAATTAAAAACAGGTTATATTAGCAAAAATAAATAATAAAAATTAATATACAAGTATAATAAATTATATTTAAATGAATTATAATTGAATTTAGTTAAAAGATAAATTTAAATAAAATAAATTTATCAAATAAATGTTAAACGAAAATGAAATAGTAAATAACAATAATCTTAAAAATGAAAATCCTACATTAAATGAAAATGATGTAAATAATGAATTAATATCAATAAACAGAGTTATTAATAATAATATTAAAACAAAATTAAAATCTAAACTTAATGTAAAATCTAAAATAAAAAAATCCAAAATGGTAATAAAAAAAAGTAAATGTGATTGTATACAGGTGAAAAAAAACTATGAAAAATTAAAGAATGAATATGAAGAATTAAAACAAAAATTTATTAATCTCCATGAAATAATAAATAAAATGGAAAAAGTGAATATTATCGATATGGAAACAAATACTGTTACAGATAATATTACAACGGTATATAGTGAACAGGAACACGAGGAGGAAACAAAAGATATAGACAATAATGATTTTATTTTAACGCTAAAAAAAAAAAATAATAATAATAACAAAAGGAATACAAAAGAAATAAATAATATATTAAAAAATAAAAACATAACAGGACTAGAAAATATTACAATAGATGAAATTCAAGAAATACAAATAAATAAAAATAATTTCAATCAAAAAAATAATAATAATAATAATAATAATAATAATAATAATAATAATAATAATAATACAAATAAAATTAATTATAATAACAATACAAATACGATTAAATATAATAAAATCCCTCCTATTAACATATTTAATCAAGATCCTTTAGATATAATTAAATTAATCACAATAAACTTAAAAATAAATAAAAATGAATTTTACATTAAAAAAATATTTAAAAATAAACATTCAATTCATTGTTCAAATATTACAAACTACAATAAAATCAAAAAGGGTCTAGATAATATTGATACACAATATTATTCTTATACCCCGTTAATAGAAAAAAATAAAATTTTGGTTCTTAAAGGACTAAACGGGAACGAAAATGAAACAGAAATCTTAAACGCATTAAATGATTATAGGTTAAATAATATAATAATAAATAAAGTAACAAGACTATCAACTAATAAATCAATAAAAGACAATGTTATTTTACCAATTTTTCTAATACATCTATCGGCTGTTTCCGATACTAAAGAATTATACAAAATTAAATACTTAAATAACATGGCAATATATTGGGAAACACTCCAAAAAAACGACATCATGCAATGCAAAAGATGTCAAAGATTAGGACATGCAGCACCCAACTGCAAAATGGAATATAGATGCGTAAAATGTATAACACCACATTTACCAGGTGAATGTAAAATTAATAAAGAAAACAATTCACATAATACTTTATATTGCACATTATGCAAAAAAAATGGACACCCGGCATCATACAAGGGATGCGAAAAATATATTGCATTCAAAGATTCAATAAATAAAAATAAAAACATCATTACTATAAAACAATCAATTGAAAAATCTAAGCCATCAGCATTTACGAACCCAAACACTTCATTTGCGGAGTTATTTAACAAAGTAAAACCGAAAATCACACAAACACCAGATAAAGAAAAGGACAACATTTCCGAAATTAAAAACACATTGATAGAATTGGTTAATAAAATAAATAATATGGAACTTAATTATAAAAGGGATAATATAAGGTTAAACAAAATATATTCAAAACTCATTAATGAATAATATAAAAAAAAATAATTTTATATATTAATTTTAAGTTAGATATAAGTAGATTAAGTTAGTTTTAAAACCTAAATTTAAGATTAGTTATAAGATGCATATATAATCAATTGTTTTTTAAATTTTCAAATGAATTAAAATTATATAACATTATATCTCAAAAAAATGAAATTAAATTTAAGATAAATAGTCGTTTAAGACATAAATAATACAAAACAAAAATAGTAATTTAGAGTATTCGTAAACGAATCATTTAATTAATAAAAATAATACAATGTTTAGTAATTTTTTTAAATATTTGTTATACTAAAAAAAAAAAAAAAAAAAGAGGAATTAATAAATAAAATATTATAAAAAAAAAAAAAAAAAAAAAAAACTCTCTAAGTGAATAATGATTACTAAAAATAACACAGATCATCCGGAATATTTTTATTTTACAAAAACATTAATGATGTTTCGTGATAAATTACTTGATGGAAAATTAATATTTTTTCATGTCTCTTATGCATTTTATTCATAAATTTATTTACCTTATGTTAATATTCCCAGTATTAATATTATTATTATTATTATTATTATTATGTTGCATGTTGCAGCTTATGGAAATGCTTATAATTCGCTACACACTTATTACTTTAAAATCGATTTATGTTTAATTTTCATTGAGCATTTTTTTTTCTTAAACATCATTTCTGTTTATTAATTAAACAGAATTGTAATAACATTTTTTTTCTTTTTATTTAATACATAAATATGTTTAATTGTACAATAGACCAGTAAGTAATAAAAACTAAAAAAAATTCTATACGTGCTGTAGTATCAATTTTACAAGTTAAGTTCAACAAAGGTCAGATCGTTATTATAGTAATTTAATTTCTTTTTTTCTTCTTTTTGTTTATAAATATAATAATATTTGTGATTTGATTACAAAATTATACACTTGTTTGATTTGTTGTTAGTAATAAAATGTATTTTATTTATAAAACTTACGCCAATTGTATAAAATAACAGCAGCAACAACAGCAACCAGCAGCAGCAGTAACATAATTTTTTGCCACCAAACCACCAACCTATGTAATAGAAGGTGTAAATAGTACTATTTAATAACGAAATACAAATTGCAATTATCGAAACGTTGAATTGGATATAATTTTATTATTATTTTCTTTTTAAATTATATACACTGAGAATCGAGAACCTGGACAAGTGTATATTTATTTAATTTTTATTTTATTATTGTTTTAATGTTGTTACTGCTGCTGTTGCTGTTGTTGTTATTATTACGGATATATAATCAGCAATACAATATAACTTTGTGTGTTTTTGCTTAGAGTATTTTTTTTTATCTTTATTTTTGAAAGGTTTAAATGAGTTTGTAATAAATTAAACAAAGCAAATAATCAAAATACCAGTTAAAAGCACCTGATCAGTATTTATACATTAACGATTTGTGACGGTTTTTCTTTTTTTTGTTGTAAATTCTACAAAAATAAGCAATAAATTTACTTACATAAAATAATATTACGAAGGAATTACCATGACTATCATCTAGTTAAAAGAGGAAAAAAATAATTATTATGTACGGTTTTGTAAAAAAAATTAAACAACATTTCATATGTTTTGTGAAATTACAATTATTAACACTTTATTTATTATAATTAAAAATAATAAATAAAATATACTAATTTCAGGTGCATTAAATGTAAATAAAAATATTTGTTTCCAATAATTTTATAATTGCATAAAGTTTATTTATATTAATTGGATGATTATTGACTTTTGTTTGTTCAATAGTGACTTTAACCAATAAGTTACTGTCTGCTTTCTGGTTGAAATACAAGATATAAATATATAATTATTTTAATCAGTTACAATCATAAAATATTTATTAAAATGTCAATAAATTTTGTTTAAAAAAAGCTAAGTAAATATTAATTATTTATTAAACAGTAAAAGAAAAATGTTAAAAATAAAATAAAGTTTCGAATTATCAAAGTTAAAAATCAGAGAAAACAGCAAAAAGTCTTTTTTTTTTCTTTTTTTCTTATGACAATTTATTAACTAACTGGGTGGTTTGGTTTTACTAAAGATCATCAATTCCTGTTTATATGCGTAAAATAATTATTTGTTTTTGTGTTGTTTATGCTCTTGTTTGTTTTGTTACAATTCGTGCATTGCAAATATAAAAATAAAATAAAAATATAATTTTGACCTGCAATTTTCTGTAAATATAATTAATTGTCCCTCGATTTTTTATTAATTGTTAATGCTGTTGCAAGTGAAGTACACGGTTTAAAAATAAAATTAAGAAATAAAACGTATTCTTAAGGATTATATATTGTTTTAGAGACGGAAGTACAGTAAACCGTGAGACACAGTAGCATTATTTTGCTTTGTAATATTGACCCAAATTTCAGAACTTTATTAACAACAATTTGTTGTTGAAAATTTTGAATTTGTCGTTTACAATGAATTTTTTGAGATCTTGAAAGTTTATGCGATATGTAATTTTATGCTTCCACAGACATTTCCCTAATAAGTACGTTATTAATTAATTAACTATTTTATGGATTTAATATATTATCTAAATTACAAGTTTATTAATCACGAATTTCTAATTAAAAAGAAATCCTTGGAAAAGGGTGAAACAGTTTGTAGCATTCCTAAAAACAAAAAAAAAAACATTTAGTTATATTTAAACTAATAATTTATTTATTCTATGTTGTGTTTGATTGATTTATTTATTTTAAAATTTTAGTTTAATCATTATAAAAATTAGGTTACCAATCACAAAATTAATTCAGTAATTTTTACCATACAATTAACATTCCCATATTGCACAAATTTAGATTTAATGTATTCATGATACAATATTACCGTAAGGCTTAAAATTATTTAAACAAATAAACAATCATCAACAATTATATCAATTTAATATGACATTTAACTACTTGTGTGTTAAAAATTTGTTTGTTATTTAAAAATTGTGGAAAATGTAGCAAGAAACCTACATGGTAGTTTTTTAGTTTAGCAAATTCTACTTAAAATTATCATAAATTACAATTAATTCACCTGCGGCGATTTTATTGTAATAAATTTCTCAGCTACCAACAAATACATTTATTATGTAGTTAGTAACGATTTATGTGTTTTGTGACTGTTCTTCGGCTGTTTTGAAAATATATATATATATAAAATTGTAGAGGAGTCAGACGACTACTGAACGATTTGAAGGGAATACACAGAATTAAAGATTTTTTATTATTATTATTCCAGCTGTTAATTATTAAAGAATTTTATTAGACAACAATTTACAAGACACGGGTTCTTAATTTTAAATAATTCATACTTGTGCCGTATTATTACGCTATAATCACAGTCTTTTGTGTCAAACGGGCAACAATAATGTTGTCTTTATATATGTATAGATTTATTAAGGTAATGAAATCCATGAATTTTCGCTATTTAATTCAGAAACGATATTTTGCTTACCTTTTTCAACATTTTTGTAGCTTGATCGTTGGCTATTCATTCTGAAGGTCGTTTATGAACATTTTTTTGTTTGCGATGTTATGGTTGGACTGAATCACATCGAGGATCTGCTATTCGCCGTTACTAAATCAATCGTGACTCTTATTTTCACAACCACGAAATTTTTGCTAATCTCAAATCATCATATGAGTTGAGTCAATGTTTCTCCAAACCACGTTTGCAAACAAATACAAAAATTGAACGAATATACTTCGTCATACAGCAGGTACATGAACACGCTTTGTGTCTATTTTTAAATGGTTTTACAGCTGCTCTTCTGTCGAAGAATAGAATTATTTTGCTTTTGTTAGTTTAGCTAAATGTTATTGTTTACTTGGTTAACATTTATGCGTTTATGAGTATATATGATGGTTCAGTTATAAATATAAATCATCGCTTCGTCTAGCAATCTTTACAATTTCTAAGCTGACAAACAAATTTAGATAAGGCACACAAATTAATCATCGAGAATTTCGTTGAAGTTGTATGAAGTCATATTGATTGTTTACTTTTTGATACTGCAAGAATGTAAATAATCAAAATGTTTATCAGGAGAAGGACATGTGCAGATTCTATTATGGATACACTGCAGATTTGCAGAAATTAACAGTTCACATCATGATTATGTAAAATGATAACAAGAATACTAAAAAAGGAAACCAAACAAAAATTTCATGGCATCGTGGGCGGCAATAACAATTTTACACTTGCCATAATTTGCTTTTGCCATAGAATGAGGTAGAAAATGATAAAAGTATTTCACTGTGGTACAAGCATGTAGGGCTTGTTTTTATAGAAGATGTTTTTCTCTGGAATTTTGTGTTTGTTTTAAATCTTTTTTTGTATGCTTTTGTCATGAATTTGCTACGTTCGGAAGAACAATACATACAAGATTAGTCATAATACAGATTACCAGCTGTGAGGTATTTAGTTTGAAAATATTGGTATTTGCAAGATTGAATCAATTAAAGTAGTTTTAAAGTATCTAATTTTAGTTTTTATTTGAAAATACTTACTGAAACAACATTGTGCTGATTCATTGTAATTAATTTAAAAGTAATGCATCGTTTATTCTGGCTTCAAATGAACTTGACGTAAACAGTGACATGTACGTAAGTAAACAATCAAATAATTGTAACAATCTATATTGCTGACAAGTTTTCTCAAGTAGTGACTAAGTACACGCGACCAAGGTATTCGTTAAGTAAAAATTACACACTTCAAGATAAGAGGTTTCCGTCGTACAATTAATATTACTATAGGCGATTGATTGATTAATATATTAATTAAAGAAAAAATATATAACGATGTGAATTTAATTGAATTTTAATAACATTATCGCAAAATATCGATAATCGATATGTTTTTTATACAATTTAACTATTATTACCTGTACTATGTATAATTAAGTGATTATTAGACTTCAAACTGGTATTTCTTTTGCATAAAAACGTTGTTAATAATGCCAGAGTTGTATTTATTTAGTTTTTTTTTCATCATAATAGCCAGTCAGAAATTTCTCTATTTCAGTCCTTTTTGCACCGTTTTAACATTTAACAAATAAACATTCTTGGAATTAACAACAATCGTCTCTATTCTATTCAATTATTGAAGAATGTTAAAAATGTTTATTGCCTCTGTTCAAATAAATTCAATAGCAAGTGCAAATATAAGATTTGAGGTATTTTGTTCGGGTACAAACAAATCAAATCGAATAGAAATTTTCTTTTTTTGTTGTCTAAATAATTTTACTTTTGTGTTTATTATAAAAGTTTTTTTTTTCTTTTCTCTTCTACTTCACCTTTAGTTACTTTCTGGCTTAAGATTTATTACGTTGAGGAATTGGCAATTTTTGCATTTAAAAGTAGAGAATTTCTAGACAATTAAGCATATTGTTGTTGTTTTTTATTTATTATTTTAATGAAACGAGATCTTAATACCATAAATGTAAAAAATTAAAGTAAAACCGCTAAATAATTCAACAATAAATAGTCGCATTCTTAATTATAATAATAATAACAATAACGACAGTAATAATAATAATAATAATAATAATAATAATAATAATAATAATAATAATAATAATAATAATAATAATAATAATAATAATAATAATAATAATAATAATATTAATAAAATAAAACTAATAATAAATAAATAATAAAAGCATTTGAATTAAGTTGCGTTTTGTTATTATATATATTTTTTTTTATTAAATATCCTTTTGTGGCGGTAAAAGTGTTTTATCAAAGAAAAAACCTTTTCTCGCTTAATTTTATTTTTTATTTTTTGTTGTTTAACCATTCGCCAATAATATGCGATCGACTGAATAATAAAATATAAAAAATAATTTGCTGTTGCTGCTGAAAATATAAATTTTTTATTTAAGGATTTCGCTTTGTCCTTACAAAAAAAAAAAAGGTTTTTTATTTTTTATATCTGTCGTCAAGAACCACCTGATTTGGTTTTACTTTGTCGGCCCGTTATTTGTAATCATATTTCGCTTGTTAATCATTTTTTATCACTTTTTAATGATAATTATTGTTATTTTGTAAAAAAAAAAAAAAAGAAAAATTTTATTCATATAATTTATGTGTAAGCGACGAGTTAACAGTGTTGTTATGAATTAATTTTTTTTTTCTTTTTTCTGTCTGCAGGCCATACACCTGTTTGATACCTATACACTTGTTTGTAATGATATAATTTTGATTACAAGTCTTGTTAATGAATAAGTTATAATTATTGATTTATACAAATAAATTTTATGCTAATCCATGTATTATATTAGGTGTGAATAGAAAAATAGTTCATTATTAACTTCGAATTAGTTAAGAATAATTTTAAATTGAATCTACAACACATTATCAATGCATTTGTTGTTGTTTGTCACACATTTTTTTGTATTTTTATTTACTTTTGTGATGCATAATGCATAATAACATTTCAAAGAAAGAATTTTTTTGTTATCGTTTAAATTAGGCTTCATACAGTTAAAGAGACCAGTGTTAGGTCTAAAAGCATAGAAAATTCATTTCACTTCACATTTCACTCAAATTTAATATTTGAAGAAGACACTTTTGACAAACTAATGTTCACTATTGAAATGTGCAAAATAGAAAGAAACGTCGATTAAACATCGATTAGTATTGTAAAATTCGAGAATATTTACAAGCAAATAGAACACGTTTTACATTTCTTTATCCATTTAGAAAGTGTAAGCTAATTTCCTTTAATTAAATTTCACAAAAATATTTTTGCATGAATTTCATTTTTTATTATACAAAAAAAAAAAAAAAAATTAAATTAAAAATAAATTGATCAATTATATAAATGAATTATATTTTCTTAACAAAGAAATTACCTATCCCACCAAAATGCAGTGTTATGCTTATTGGTGTAATGCAAGCGCATGGGTTTTGCAAATGAATAAATAAATTGATTAAATTAATACAATTTATTACAATGACTAAGTTATTATTATTATTATTTTTTATTAACTATTAATAATCAATTGTTGAATCTTAATAATGCTTAATTTAAGTTTAATTATATTATATTTATTTAAATTTATTTTTCTTAATAATTTTAACACAATTTTTATCATCATTTTTACTCTGTTTAACCGTAAATCATCTCTTTTAGTGTGTCAAAATAAAAATAAAAACGAAATAAAAAAGTCATACTACGCTGTCGTCATTTCTTATAACTCGATACTTTTCTTTACTTTCTTTAAAATAATTCATTTAATTTATGTATGTTATGTATCGGTCAGATTTTCACATGATTGAATAATATATTATTTATTTATTTTTTTTTTCGTGTTGTCAAAAGTTTTTAATCAAAACACTGTGCGATGACATGAAAATTGCAGTTAAGTTACACTAACAGTCACTTATTTCACACTCGCCTTGTCAAATTGATAAACATTGAGATTCTTAATAAAATAATAAAACAAAAAAATTACTTTTAAACCACTTTTGAGCTTCCACGTTACACGTATTATTTCATTATTTTTTTGTTTTTTTCCTTGATCTAAAAGATGCAAAATTTTTACTGAATTACTTTCTGATTAAAGTGAATTTATAAACATTTATTTGGTTGTAATATAAAAAAAAAATAAATAAATAATCCGCATTGGTAAATTGATATTTTTATTTATTTATTGATTTATTGTAATATTTTGTTGTTCGGTAAAATAAGAAATGTTAAAAGACGTGGAAATAATTTGAATACAATGTGAAAATTGGGCATAATTATACAGAATTTATATTTATTAATATATTTATAAATAAATATGTTTAGAGTTAGAGAGTACAACTTGTTATAAAAACGATGGCAATAAATTAAGAAAATGAAATATAATAATTATGATAATTAATAAAAATATAAAACATTAATTGAATGAGATTATTTGTTGAATTTCACTGTTTTAAGTCTTTATTTCTACGACAAACGATTTATCAAATAAAATATTTTGAAAAAAAATAAATAAATAAATAAATATCGTTTGTTTGTTTATATAAAATACTCCCCACTGGGACAAGTAGCTCTTTTGCTTCCGTGTCTACAAGAAATTAATAAACATAAAGAAATGTAATGTATTTTAAGTTTTATACATTTTTAATAAATTATTCTTGTTTGCTACAAGAACACGTTTGATCGAACTATTTTTACCATTTTCCGTTTTATTAATTTATTTAATTATTAATTAGTAATTAATAACAAGTGATACGCTTTGTTGCTTTTATGTTGATTGAATGATTTTTTTCTTACTATAAACAGTATCAGAAAATTATAGAAAATTTAAAATATGGTTTTTATGGGTAGTTAAAAGATTTTTTATTCTTGTATTATTGCTACAAAATATTTCTAAGTAGTAATTTTTGAATTTAATCTATTTGTTAATGATAGAATTTACTAGCGTTTATTATACAAAACAATATACTTCGGTTGTAATTTATAATTTAATTCAACGCAGAAATATAAATATAATTTCTGTATTCAAATCTCATATTTAAATGGTTTTTCATTTGGGTACATACCAATGTTATAATAAAGAAAAAATGAAATGAAAGAATCTTATCAATCTCACATATCGTTAAAAAACCAAAAAAAAAAAAGACGCATAAACATTAAAATTAACCCATGTGTGGAGAATTACTAAAGATATTTACTTCCTGGTGTTCAAAAGTTACTTTTTTTTTTCTTTTTCTCTTCATTTTTTGCAAACAGTTTTTGCCATTGCATTTGTTATTTAATTTTTTTTATTTTTGGTTTATTTAAGCAACAAAAAATTCTTTTTTATTGTCTTTTAAAAAAAAAATATAATAATAATAATAAAAAAAAGCACAAAAAAAAATAAATATTTCTACATAAAAGTCATGAATTTTATTGTTATTTACCAAAAATGAAAATGGCACAGCGAAAACACAATTTTTTTTGTTTATTATTATTTTTTTTTTCTTTAAATTAAAAAACCATGAGCTTTGAACCCTAAAGAAGTTTTTTTTTTTTTTTTAATTTTATTTTTTTTTTGTTAAATATTTGAAGAGGAAATTTAAGAATATATAAAACAATACGAGTATTTTTCATGGTAACGTATCAAGAATGCAAATTACTTGTTTAAATTTTAGTTTATGAATTTTTATTTCCATTGCAGTTTTAATCTTTTTATTTTGTTTGCTAAAATAATAAAGGTTTTTAAAGTGATTATTAAATAAGCAAGCCAAAAAAAAAAAATAAATAAATAATAAAGAAAGAAAAGCACTACAGCTATAGCACACGCTGTAATAAGTTTATAATAAATGTAAAAAAAAAAAAAAATAATAACAAAATGAAATGATGTTAAAAGTAAATAAATATTTATTCCATTTATGGATAAGTCTAATTGAAATTATATATAATTAAGAAAAACAAGTATAATTTGATTATTATTATTTAAATTTCATGTAATTTAATAACATTATTTTTTTATTCGAAAGTTTATTAGTTTAAACCATAATTGTGCTTTCGTTAAATCAAAAAAAAAAAAAAAAAATTTCCTCGAAGAGAGAAAAGAAAAAAAAAAAAAAAAACTCGTGCAGATAGTAAAAATTATATAATAATTAAACAAAAATAAATAAATAATAAAATTACAACATATATGTATTAGCTAAAGAATTAATAATAATAATAATAAATATTTAGCAGGTAATGTACCAAGTATATAATTTTAAATAAACACTTTCAAAATGTGTTTTAAGCGAAAAAAAATTAAAACTAAAAAGTGTTGTCATGATGATTAATTATGAATAATCACAATTGTCATTCACTGTATATAACACTTTATATAATTAATTAAAATAAAATCAATTCACTTCAACTTCTTATTTATTATAAAATATTATTTAATTAAATTAGTTTCATGCGATAGTGTAAATAAAAAATGAAAGAAAAATCATATAATTACATACAATTTGAATGCCTTTGATTGAGAGTTTTATTTTTCTTTACATTTTTGTTACCTTTTGATGATATGTACCTGTCAGCAAGTTGTTTTATTATTATTTAAAAAAAAAAAAAAGAAAACGAAAATTAAATAAAATAATTCAATTATGAAAAATACAATACTTTATTATAAATTGAATTGAATTAATTAAATTTTTTTTATTCATTTATTGCGGTCAACGCGTATTTTTTACGTTAACAAAAAATGTAAAAATTGATAATTAAGGTAGTAAAAATAGGTGTAATATTAATAATCATGTATTTATTATGATTTTTAAGGATGTAAAATAAATAATATGACATTGGCGTATCCCTCGCATTATAACTCTATTCGCAGAATTTTAATTTTCTGCTATTGAAATACTATAAAAAGGTTAGACATCGAACAAAAAGTTATTAATCTTACAAATTATAGATAAAATTGTATATCGCTTACCCATTCAATGTTACGCGCGTGCACAACAAGTAATTTTTATCTAGTAAAAGGTTAAAAAAAAAAAAAACTTACGACCACGATTTTGTGTAGTGAAAAGAAATAACAGCAATTATTTAATTGAATTTAAAAATCATGACCTGTCAATAACGCGATTTTTTTTTTTTTTTATTTTTAAATTTTTTTTTAATAAATGAAAGAAAGTTTTACGTACGACATGATAGCAATTATTGAACAAATTATTGACAAGTTGCCTATGTTTATGGTAATCTTTGTTGTTTTTTAGTCTAATGATATTATTATGTTAAATTGTTTTGGCGAATAAAATCGCTTTGACTGCGCCTTTTTAATAAGTTTTTTTGTTTTTTTTTCATTTCTAGGCAAAAAAAAGATAAACAAGACAAAATTTATTGTAAATCAATAGTAACCATGCTTACCTTCAATAAAAAATGTTTAATTAATTAAAAAAAAACCTACTTTAGTATTCACACGAAGATCTTCCAATAAAAAAAAATATAAATAAATATATTACATTAATAGCGATAATCTGATCATAATATTGCTAATTTATAGTTAAAAAAATTATTATTATTATTATTAATTATAATTAAAGAAATATTTTTTTTAAAAGATTATTTGTAATGATTTTTCGTTTAAAAATTTCCCACACATAATAATGAAATTAATTTACGCAATATGAACAGACAGGAAATTTCGTTGCGATTAAAATTAGCAAAAATATAATTTGCAGTCAAATTTCGTTGATATTCTGTTAATGCATTAAAATAATTTTATTATTTTTGATTATGTAGTAAAAATATGATTTATTTATCCTAGGTTACTGTTTTTAAATTAAATTAAATTAAAGTGCTGATGCAATAATTATTCCAAATTTGTTACATCATCTTTATGGAAGCGATACATAACACTCATTTTTATTATTCAGATCGCTTAAAAGATCACATGCAAATGTTCACTCGTTAAAATTCATCACTAGCTAATAATAGTTAATGAAGTATAACTATAAGAATAATCTTTCATCAGTGAAAATTAATGATTTATATTAGAAAGAACGTCAGCGGCAATAAATTTATTAACGTGACACTAACAACGAATTAAATTAATCACCATAGCACTCAAACTTTAAAAGCTATCAATTACCATTTCGACAACATCAAGTAGAAAAATTGTCAAAAACTAAAATTTCGTAAGAAATGAATAAAAAAAATTCAAACAAAACGAATTAATCAGGATAAAGTTTTGGTTTTTAGTGGAAAGTGTTAATGGTACATAAAACACGTGTCGTGGTGGCATTTATCCAACCTGTTTTGAGATATTTAACTAATTAAATAAACGTTGAATTGGATATTTGAGACATCTATGGTTTGCGTATGTTTATGGCAACGGCTTCTAAATTTAGTGATAATGATAAGCAAATTAGCAAATTTATATTATAATTGCTATTAGGCATTAATACTTCCGGTTCTCACACTATAAAACTTATTTAGCATTCTGTTATTTTAGGTAAGCAATCGCAACCTGCACCATGCACCACAGTCGCAATACTTTATTTGTCTATCGCGTATTATTATTATTATTATTGTTTTGGTAGAAATGCATTTAAATTTCGCTATTTCACTATTTCTATGCAGCAACAAATAATTGTGCACAATTATGTCTCACTTAATTCGTGAAAAGCTATAAAAAGAATTTTTTAATGACGTTAATTGCTTATCGCGAATTTTATTTCCATCGCGAATTCAAATTATCTGCTAAGGCTTTTGCTGCTGCAGCTACCGCTGATCTCATTTATGGATTATTTAAATTCTTTATTATTTAATTAATTAATCTTTCCATAAGCTGCATTTTCCATTGCCGCATTTGTTTGGTTATATAAATTTTGGATTATCGTGGATTATTATGGCAACATTTAATGAAGCCTCGAAAACCGTTTTATTTGTTTGTTTGCATTTTTTGTACCGTTTCGCAGCGCTTTAATTACTTTAGTGAACAACAAATAAATTCTTCAACCTGTTTAGCTATTCAATGCACATTTGTCTCATATAAATCAATATATAATTATCATTGACAATAGTTTATTACAAATAATTATAAGAAATCGCAACAATTTAATTATATCGTGTGAAAAATAAAAAAAAATGTCAATGCGTAAAGCGGGTATACGACGCGGAAACCACTTGCTACTAAAACCAACCCAATACCATAATTGTATTTTTATTTATTTATTTTGTTATTTATTTATTTCCATTGCGAATAATCCATTGCATGCATGCTGTGTTATTAAATGAAAAAATGAAAAATAATTAAATTGAGTAATCACAGCACATTTTCTATTGAGTTCAATTCATTTACGCGATATAGAATAATTAGCAACAGATGGTCAAGTGTTTTTCTATTACTGTTGCTGTTTATATAACTTTAGAGCTTTTATTTTTATTTTATAGACAAGAAGAATTTTTTGTATTAAATATAATTTAATATGTCGCTTATAAATTTTTGATCTGTTTTATAGTAAATCAAATTACAACAGAATTAAAACACAAATATTTATGGTTTTTAGAAAATATCAAAAGTTATATTATTACGTTTGAATGACCTTTCAGTAACAATAATTCAATTTATTAAAAATGAAATTATTTGATGAAAGTGAATTACAAGAGCATTTATTAAATTTATTTGATTGTTTATCGTTTCAATAATAACAATGAGTTTAAATTATATGTTGCCTAATGGTTAACATTTATTACTGGTCATTTGATTGTCCGATGTTTGTTTTTATGTAGTTTCAAGAGAAAACAATCAAACATTCTAATAAACATTTATGTGTATCGGTGCAATTGTATTAAGTTTGTTTTTAGTTCGCTTTCGCTTAATTCAACTAGTTTTTAGTAATTTATTTTATTTTATTAATAAACAATTTAGAAAATAAAATTATATTAGACTGAGTCGCACAGTTGCAGATTATATCAATTCTCCAACATTTCTTTTTTTTTTTATGTTTCTAATCAACCGATAGCAGAAACATTTCTGATGTTTGAATTCCACTTGTTTATCTCTTCCATAGTGTTTTATGGAATATAAAATAAAAAATCATTATCTTGAGTAGAAACGGATTAATTGTGCTTGTATATTCTCAAATTTACAACACGAATCAAGAGTAAATAAATGCAGATATGTCATACACGCCATTGGGTGGTCTCGCGTGTTTCTATATTAACAATTCTGCCTGCATGCAATCTACATTCGTGTGTCGGAATTAATTTATGTATCTATGAAGTTTCCTTGCAATAGTTCATCGTTTTTCTCGATTTTTAATATTATTAATTCAACATAACACACAAAAAAAAAAAATGTACGCGGTTTGTGTATGGCATTGCTCGCGTGGTTTAACTTTTGGTCTTTACCGCTCGCGTTGTCTAATGTGTGGTAAACTCACTCATTGAAAAATTTATTCTTCGTTTTAACAAGTACATTTATTAATTATTGGTTACTTATTAAAAGTTTTCATTTTACTGCAAAGTAATGAATTTTTTTAAGATCTTAAGTAAAGAATTTTGTTTTATACAGAAATTATTTTTATGGACTTTATACTCAAATATAATTTAAATTTTATTTTTATGTTAATTTAATACTTTAATTAATGAAAATATAAAACAAAAATCCCTTATTGATTAATTTTTATTTATTCAATGCATGAAAACGTATTTTTTTTAATTTTTCTATTTGATTTAATGTTTTTGTTGTTTGGGAACGAATAAAGGATTTTCTCAATCCAGCTGACGAATGTTTATATATCGAATTATTACATTGATGTGAATAACGTATTTTATTTAATCACAGCCCTTGCTCTGAGTTTATTATTTTTAGTACAAGAACAAGCCCAAGTATCCTAGACTGCAGAGAATTACATTTTAAATCAAGGATCCAGGGTTTACTTTAAATAACTTTTACACGTTTACACATTTTTCCTACTGACAATTATTGTAATTTAACGTATTTATACTCACCCACCTGCTTATAACACGTTAATGCATACACATTGCTAATGTAAATAATTCTTGTTTACATAAAAACGTATACAGTACTTTAGTTTTACTTTCCCACAAATTTTTTATTTAATTTAATAAATAATAAGGAGTGAAAAAAAAAATATGTTTACACAAGGAAACAGTTAAGGACCAAATGTGTTTTGTTTATTGAAATAAATAAAAAAAGATTCTGTTCAAAATTTTAATAAAATTTATTATCGAGTATGAGATATTAAATTGTTGGCTAAGCATCAAAGACTATAAAAATTGTATTTATTGATTTTTTTGGATAAAATTTGACACGAGCTCAGTTTGAGATAAAAATGCTATAGAAATGAGATAAACAATAAAGAAAGATAAGAAATTATGATCGGAATTTTAGCAAAATTACTCGCAATATCATAAACAACACAACCACATAACATCTGGATGTTCCAAAATTTTGGTTTGAAGTGTGTAGGTTGCTGATTGACCTTTTCTGATCAGTGATGAAATATTTATTATTTTGTCTTATAATGTTTATTGCTATTGGATTCAATAAATAAAAACCAGATAAATGGTGAAATCTCTCATGGGGAATAAATTAATCCCAGCAGCAAGTCTTTCCGCTGAGTATTTGGTTGTAAAGATGTCATTTAATACAACGTGTTGATTTCATTAGAATAAATAATTATTCGTTGTGGTTATTCAACAACAGGATTGAGACGTTAAAATTATAAATTAAAATAAATAAATCGATTCTCATTGCTGAAGGAATTGTTTGCACTTTGTTAGCTGTATGAATCAAATGTAATCTAAATGAATCGCTAGCGGTTATTTTATGAATTTTCAAGTATAAACATGAAATTCAATAATATATTCATCAGCAGTTATAGAATAACGAAAAAATCTCATTTGCCTTCGAGATGATTTAATCATTAACTTTTGTAAATTCACCCACAAGAAAGTCATTACTCAAAACCACCTTCGCAATGATTTTTACTTTTTTCTAATCCATGACCTATAATAACTTTTCTTCACTCTACGATATTTAAATCAGGCGGTGCAGTATATTCATCTGTAGCTGCCAGGAAACACAAAACATACATTTTATTTCTCTGATGAGCACGATTTTTAGGTCAAATCCCATTTGAGTCGGTAATAGAGGAAAAAAAGCATTGAAAAGAAACGAGACGATGCTTAAGAAAAAGTATGAGAAAAAAGTTGCTTTGTTTACATTGAAAGGCAACGATTCAGAACAAAACGCGACATTTCTAACGAAATTAGAGGATTTTCATATTTCACACGAGTGACACGTTGACGCAGATGTTTCGATTTGTAAACAAAAGCAGCGCAGTAGCTTGTTTTCGGATAATTCTCAGATTCGTCGAGTTAATCCGCTTTGACAGAATTATTTGTTTCTTCACATTTACGTATAAAAGGTAATAAAAGCAAAGGAAATGATATATAATCTGTTGCATCGAAACTTAGTTAAAATTAAAACTGTAGCGACAAATCTATGACGGTATTAATTAATAGTTTGATTAGCATAATTTAATTGATCGACACTAAATTATGAATGCCGCAGTCAAATAAGACATTAAAATACGAAATAAAAGTAAAAATTAATTGATTTCCAAATTAATAATGTAGAAATCAGACAAAAGATTATCATAATAAACGCCCAGGTGAGTGGCATCGAAATGAATTAAGACGAGATTATGTGAAGGCGCGATTTCGATGTTTCTATGAGTTTCTTTTCATTGTTGCTGTTGCTGTTGTTGTAGAACATGAGGAGACGCATCATTCGGTTGTTTGTGTGATTAAAAGTTTATATTTAAGGTATCCGACCACGCATCGCACTAACAATGAAAACAACAACACATAAACAAAGCACTTATGAATAATTATACCGCGAGATAAATGACTGAATGAATATAATTTGGAGAAAACAGATTCATTAATACACAAATTGTCAGATTTTTTGTTTCTATTCAAATTCAAATTTTAATATATATTCCGCCAACGTAATCTTCAATTTAAGCTAATCTCACCTGTGTGTTATATTTTGTATCTTGTATTTATTATATTCACCTGTTATTTATAATTATGATATTCGCACTTGTAATAATGCGTGGTTTTACAATTTGTATTTTACGCCACTCGAAACTACAGCCACATTTACAGTCACTAGAATGAGAACGGATTGCATGATTTTGAAGTAATCATACGTTTGTGAAAATAGAAAATAGAAAAGCTGAAAATAAATTTCTATTTTTAATTGGATTGAATTAACGGTAAAGATTCGGTTTTGAAGATATTTCCTAACAATTTTTTTAAAAACATGCCAATCGTAATATGCTCCTTGCATTTGCATAAAATTCGTGAAACTGTAAAAAAAAAAAACAAAAACGCGAAAGGTAAAAGCAAAAAAATTCGTGCCAATGTGATGATGATAATAACTCGCGCAACAAACTCATCAAACTAATTATTCACGTTCATTAGGTTTAGAGCTTATCTAAATCTATAAAGTGGGTGTACGTTTCCATTACATTTCTTTCATTAACATAACTTATTGTGCTGTTATGTTTTATTGAAGAACGATAAAAATAATTTAAAATTGAATTAAAAAGCAGAAGAAAAAAAAAACATGAATGGATTTGGGAGTGTTCATTAAATACTTATAAATCTAATAAGCAATTAAAAAAGTATACAAATAGGAAAAATAGATAAACTCTAATTTCTTTTATTCACCTGTTATTTTAATATTTATATTCGCTTATTAATAAATTTTTGATTATTTGTTCGTTATCTTTTTGTTTATACATTCATTGAAAAGACAGAGAATTTTATTTGTATTTCGATAGTTATCTTAGATATCGCTAAGTGTATTTTAAAGCAATAATAATAATAAAATTTCTTTTAATTGATTATCTAGTTTAAACAAGTTGGTTTTATGCTCTATTTTAATCTATTAAAGATCCTTTTAGTTAAGTATTTATTAGCAAGTATTAAGGAAGAGTAATACAATATTTAAACTTCATAAAAACATCACATATATAAAACGGAAACGGTGTTTTCATTAATAATTAAAATTTAAATATTAAATGAAGCAAAATGAATAAAAAATATAATTCAATCCCTCTTTTAGAATTAATTTTTTTTTATTTATGTGAACAAATAAATTGGTTAAAGAGTTACCTTTTGAATTTTTTTTTTCAGTTATATATAAAAGAAAAAATATATTTTTTTAATAAGGTAGAGGAAGTTTGTACTTTAGAATTTATTCAATTAATTTATTTACCGACAAAATTTTAATAATTATTCAGTCGTTAATACTTAGGAAATATATTTTTTTATTTCGTTGTTGTTTCGAAATATTTGATCTTTGAACTATATTGAATGTGTGAATAAAAAAGGAGCTAATAATACGTATATTACTCGGTATCATAAGGTTTAACAAAGTTTTAAATGAAATGAATTGTACAGCGATAAAAAAAATCTCTAAAACTTTTTTGTAAAGTACTTATTAACTAAAAATATAAAAATCTTATTTAAAATTACTTTTAACATAAAAATCCTTTTAATAAATTTCCTGAAGCTTCTGAATCATTAATAAAAATGAATAATAAATTAATTTTAGTGACAATAATAAATAAAAATATAAAAGTAAACAAAAGCATTAATAAAATACTTCAAATAAATAATTAAAAAAAAAAACAAAAAATTATAATTATATTTGGAAAGGTGTCAAAAAAGAATAAAAATAAAAAAAAAAGCAAAAAAAGTCTTAATAATCGTAAATAAACGTAAAAAATAATTATAGTGTCGTTTACACATGTTATTCTCGTTGCTTATCTGATTAAATGTCATTTGGTATAATAATAAAAGTAATTTTATTTTTTTTATTTTAAGTCATTACACAGTATTTTGTGTTTGTTTTTTTTCTTTATTTTGTATTTATTTATGGATGTAAGTGACAAGTTGTTATATGTAAAAAAAGAAAGAATGAAAGAAAGAAAAGCAAAAATATTTGTTTTATTTGCTTTCCTTTAATCGTGAAACGCGATTTAATTTTTTATATCAAAAATTCGCATCAATTATTTTAATTTTTTTGTTTATTTTAAATAATTTATTATTATAATATAAATTTTCATATTAGTATTGATTAATATTTAATCAATATTGATGATAGTTTTGTTTTTATCATTTGCTACTCATATCATTTACATAGAAATTAATTTTGGTTTTTCAGTTTTTTTTTTTTTTAATCAAATTTACATAAATATTTTTTTAAATTATCATTTAAAGATACCTTTTAAATATCAATAATATTATTATATCATGTTACATAGCTTTTGATATTAATTTTCTACTGGTAAAATATGTGTTTGTATTGGGGAGATGACTCAATATAGTTTTTTTTTTTGTAGAATATTTAGCAAATTTTTTTATATAAATTATATTTTTTAAGGCTTGCTGAATTAAAACAATCACCTGTTTTAGATTAAAAACATAGAAATCCATTTTATTAAATGTTTTAGGTCACTAAACACTGATCTTTATCATATAGTAATAATAAAATCGTCATAGAATTAACTTTTCAGTTCAGATTTTAATAAAATTGTTTAAATTCTACATAATCATAGAACATTCCTTATAAAAAATCATAAGAAACCATAAATCAATTGTCACTTTAATACAAAATCAACTTTTATTGTATTAATATGTCCTCACCAGTGCAAATAACCCAACAATATTGAATTGTTTAAAATTTTATTCATACCATGACCTAAAATAACAAATAATTAATCAAGAACTATTTATAAGAATTATAAGACAACCATCTGCCTAGCTATCATTAACTTTAACATCTACACATCCTAATTACGAATAACTAACAAGTTGATCAACACTTTACCATAACTCGAAAAATAAAAAACTCAGCTGTACCAGCAGAATTTAAAAAGAAGAGAAAAAACTATTCAAAAATAACAACAAATAAAAAACGAACACCAACTGATATGTGAAGGGCAACAAAAAAAAAAAAAAGAAAAAAACGAAAAAAATGTAACTGAAGAGAGAAATATTGAAAATTAATCTTTTATTAATATATAAAAAATAAAATTTTTTATCTTCAGCACATTGACAATCGTACAAACTATCCAATTTCGTTTATTAAAACTTAAACGCGTATCAATTATAAGGGCCTTCAAAAGTACGTTATGAAGCAAAATAAAGTTAATAATAAAAACACAGGTAGGTGAGAGACGAGTTATTATTAAATTAATAAGTAGAAGAAAAAGAAAAACAACAAAAAGACAAAAAGCAAGAGCTAAATGTACCTGTAACATTTATTTATTTTTATTTTTAACCGAAGCAAACGAGCATATATGTAGAAATTTTAAATGAATGTCATAAATTATAAGAAATAAATTATTGACAAATAACGTTTTGTAAAAAAAAAAAAAATGTATATGTATGTTATGTCCGAGCGCCATCAAGAGTGATTTTTTCGTTTTTTTATTTATTTAAATAAACATTATTTAACCTGCTGTGATAAATTAAATGTTTTTTGAACAGATATCCAATAAATCTTTAATGTATTGGCAACTTGATAAAATTCTACATTAATTATATTTATTGAAGTATTTTTCTTTTTTTTTTTTTTTTTTCTTCTTATCGTGCTTTTGTCCGCGACAATTTTTATTATAATTGATATTACGATTCTGATTTAAGTGACATATTCACTTTAATGCGTTATTTTATTACCTATTTAAATCATAAAATTACCCTTCGTTATTATTAATTGTTTTATTTTATTTCACGATAAATGTAATCATGAATTTGTATTGTTCGTTTTATTTAACAAGTCTTTTGGGTATTCACTTATTTTTCAATAAAAGCTTTGAATGGTTAAATAAAGCTGCAATTTTCTTTTATTAATAATGAGGATTAGTAGAGTTTTAAGAATATTTAACGATAGACCAGAGTGTTTTCAAAACGAAAAATTCTTTCGATTGTAGATTACTAAAAGCTATGGTTAATTAATTAATTTTCCGTGCTATTATAACGAAAAAGTTGGAAAAACAGAAAAGGTTTTGTCTTATGTTCGCATATAAAGTAACATCAATTTTGACCAAATACAAATAAAGTTGAAGAAATATTTTACATTGAAATACCTGTTATTAGTCGATATGAATTTTAATATTTTATATAATGGAAATAGAAGTTTTTGAGAAACCCAATTATTTTCTCAAGTGAATAAAAACTTTTATAATTCATAATTCATTTTCCTGGAAACAATAAACAAGCATCAGTCCCGTTTTTTTTCTTTCTTTATTTTCTTTAATGTTACAAAATAATTAATAATTGTAATTAAATACACCGGACACAATGTTAAAAGCTTAATTACACCATTTGTGCGATTAATTTATTATTAAAGTGAATTTTTTTTTATGCTTGTTTGCGTTTATCCGTGGAATAAGTATAAAGGAGGAAGGTTAACAAAAATAAAGCAAAATTGATTGTTTAATCTTTTTTTTATTTAATACGCTTTAAATTCTTTTAATAAAATTGATTTCGCCGACCAGTGAATTATTTATCTTTTGCAGTCACCATATATCACATTTGTGTTGACTTGTAATGGAAAATTGAAAAATACAATGCAGAAACAGGTTCAGTATAAAGAAAAAACGTATTAAAAAAGGTAAACGTTGAAGGATGAGCCGCTTAAAGCTAAAGTAAACTAGTTTCTATGTTCAATATAAAATGAAAAAAAAAAAAAAATTAATTGAATTACAATACCAGCATAATGGAAAGGTTTTTAAGACTTGTTAACAATGTTATCAATGTTTGATAATAAAAAACAAAAAAAAAAGAGGAAAAGAAAACTTCTTGAGCAGCACCTTTAATTGAATTTTTATTTTCAAACTGTGAAGTAGCTAAGATACACCGAATACTGATGATAAAAATGATTTTTAATGGATTTTACAAAAAATAAGAAAAAGTTATCAGTGGCTAAAAAAATGTTTTCTCGATGTTGGCAGCTTGTTTTTTTCTTTTAAATTAGATTTTTTTTGCACTGTCCTATGGCAATAGTTTTTTTTTTAAGTGATATAGATTCTTATATAAAATGTGATTTAATTGCTAAAACAGATCACTGGCTTATTAAATGATGTAATTTTTTGAAATACTGTGAAATTGAAGGCAATTTTCTTTGATAATAAAATAATTAAAAAAACGAATCGTAGAGTTTGTTTAAAATTTTTTTTTTTTATGTTTTACCGTAAACATGTGGTTACAGGGTACTTCTTTAATATACATCCACATGACAATAATTGTAATTTACTATGTCATAATTATGTATGATTTAACTTCATTAAAATATTTATTTTTAGAAACATAATTCATATTTAAATGGTTAAGATACTCATCTGTTGTTTTTATTTTTTGTTTTTATAAAAAAAAATAAGTAAAGAGGAACAAACATTTGGTACCAAGTTATCACTTTTGTTGTTATTTAAATATACACAAACTTCCATTCCTTATAAATAATTTTTTTTTTTTTATTTATCACAACGATACAATTATTTTAAAATTTCTCTAGCGATGATTTATTGATCTTTGGTTTCATTAAAATTAATTTTGTTTTTTTTTTTTTTCTCTACAAGAAATTATATTTTTAGGATTTAATTTATCTTTGTGGGGGAGATTAGGGAAGTAATAATAGTTATATTTAATGTTATTACTTTGTTTATTTATTTGTTTCTTAATAAATTATTAAAAATGTTTATTTTCCTTCTATGGATTTCATGGGTTTTTTTCTTTTTTTTTTTGCACAGATCATGTGAAAGTTAATGGAGTTTTATACTGAATTTATCAAACAATGGAAATTTAATAGTTTTTTTTTAGTAATCAGAGTATGATTGATAAGAAATTTTAATAAATTTTTATTAGATTAATTTCTTACTGTACAATAAAGGTATATAAAGGTAAATGAATCCTCAAAAATAATTCTTTTCTTTTCTTTACTTTAATTAATTACATCAATTGTTATATTTAATACACTTCATTTATACCTGTACATACGTTTAATCAACGTGTAACGTTTAAAGAAAATTAAATTGTTCTTTTGTCAAAATATTTTCATTTTAATATTTATTTTTATAAAAATATTAAAAAGAAAAGTATTTAGTTTCGTTTATTATTTATCATTTTTTTCTTTTTTTTTTGTGTATTTATGACTCGTTAAAATAAACCTAAATCACACATTTATTACTTTATAGTTTCATATTACAGAAGTAATACATAATTTTCATTTAATGTAATATAATGGAAAAGATGATTCTTCTGCATGAATTAATGATTTAATATTTATAAATGATTTTTATAGTTATGCTTTGCAATAAAAGCTATTCCAATAATAGAAAACTTTCGCTATAATAATCCACAATTTAGAACTAGAAACTATCACTGATACAAACGAACACTTGCTACAAAGAAAATTTGTTTGTTTTACTCTGCAACCCTAAATCACTTAGCTTACAATATTCTAGGTAAAATTACTACCAGGAAAAAAAAATCATTAATCGTTAATTATATATAACAAATAAATTAACTTTACCATATGTTGTTTATGCTTTTTTTTTTTTGCGTAACAAACAACAGGTTGTAGTAAATACAAAGATTTTATAACACATAATAAATAGCAATAATAATAATAACTATTATAACAAAAAAACAAAAAATATTCTTCTCTACCTGTAACTTTGTGTAAAAAAAAAAAAATATAATTTTTTTATTTATTTTGATCAATTTTAAAAAAGGAATTAAAATAAAAAGAATAAAAATTTACTACCTGCTAAACAAGAACTTGTTATTTATTTTTATGTTCACGTGCGAGATTTAAACATTTTATATTTTTGTATGTTTTTTAAATAAGCTAAGGATCAGAACTAAAGAAAAAAAAAATAAATAAAAAAATAAATATACGAAGCGTTGTGGTTATTTATTATTATATCATGTTTGTGTTATTGGATTTAATTAAAATATTTTTACGACAATTAAATTTTAGTTGTATATAAATTTATACTTAGATAGAGCAGTGTAGCTGGTAACACTTAGAGTAATTGAATTTATTTATTTATTTTTTCCATTCCTTCTTCTTTAATTTTATTACTTTATTGGTTTGAATGTTGCTGTGGAAAAGTTCAACCAATGTAATCTAATTCGATATTAATTACTTTTAAGTAAGTTTTTCACCTGGTTTATAGTACCTGTAATTAAAGCACTTTAAATACAAAATAATTTATTTTTTATTTTATGGATTTATAAGACATAAGTTAAAACAAAAAAAAAGAGAACATATAATAATAAATAAAGCAAATAACTTGCCACAAAATTACTTGTAATAAACATTTACCGATGTTTAGGGATGAATTTTTTTTTGCTGGTTTTTCTAGTGTATCGTTTTGTTTTTTTTTTCTCTCCTACTATACAAAATTGAATAACAGCTGGTACAGTGGGACGGACAGTGAATTAATTTGAAAAAAAAAAATATGATTCGTAATTGATATAAATGTTAAATTTATCAGTTCATGGAAGGGATATATTTCGTTATCTGTTTATTGAAATAAAATGTTTTAAATACGTTAAATATATTGTACAGGTACAGGTAACGTATGGAAAACTGTTTTAATTTATTGTAATAAAATGAGTCATACCCCAGCACCCTACAATATTTCGTAATGTTTAGTTTATCAACGTTTAATTATGGTAGCGTGCGTTACTTTGCTTAATGAATTAAAATTTCAATAATTTCTAACTTCATTGATTAATTGATTTTTATTTTTTTTTTTACTTGATACTAAACTGTTATGTTGGTTGAATTACACTGAATTTCTTATTCTTTTTTCGTAATAAATGAAATAAAAATATTCACCATCGTTAATAATTAAAAAAAAAAAAAAAAGAAAGAAGAGAAATTGGACTACCGCTCGTCTAGCGTATGTTGTTTTAGAAAATTATTAATAATCCGAACCAACAACAAACTGTATTTTTGTTAAAATACGTGACAAACTCATCAACAATGGTCAATATTATACCATGATAAAAAAAATTAAATAAATAAAAACAAAAATTTAATTAACCATCTTTCCTCGAAGGTTTTTATATTTTTTAATGTTTTTATGTTATGTTAAGTCAAAACAATAAAATAAAAAAAAATTTTTTTTTTTGTTTTTTACATGAAACGATAAAATATAAGAACAGAAAAATTATGTTTTATAATAATATAAAGCGTTAAATGAGCGTTGTGTTCCTTTTTTTTTAATGATTGCATACAAGAAAATACTCTTTTTATTTTTGTGTTTTAATTTCATTTTTATTTTTTCTTTTTTTAATTTTTGTTAAAAAACATAAGAAAAATAATGATGATGGTTCCAGTTAAATAATTTTTTTATTTTTTCATTTTATGTTTGTTAACCAAAATAAGAAAAAAAAAAATGGAAAAAGAAAGAAAAGCAACAATATGTACAATATGAAGAAATGAAAATGACACTTGACTCTCACCTGTTTCATGCGCTATTTTTGTATTAAAATTAAAATTAATAAAATAAGAAAATAAACAAACAAACAAACGTGTTTGAAGAAGTTATGAGATTATTTTATTAAGATTTGTATCTTTGTTATGTTTATTATTTGTAACGATGTTCATATTTCTATATTTGTATGCATTAATAATCTTTTTTTTTTTCATTCTTTCTTTCCTTTTAAAACAAACATTCATATGTATTCACGTACAGAATTATATAAAGACAATAATATTATTAATTTTGTTTTAATTTAACGCTAGCGTTCACGTTAACGTACAAATAGTTAGTATTCTGAGCTCATATGATTTGTGAAACATGTTGTTGTTATTGTTATGAAATCAAGAAAACCTGTTATCATCACACGAGAAGACTTTACAACAAAAAAAAAAATAAAAATAACGTTCATGTGATATGTGACATCTCATTTTGCCATTTCAGTTTAGCTTACTTAACTTAACTCAACTTAACTTTGTTTTTTTTTTATTTTTTTTTTTTTATAGATGTCGTGAGATTTTTATTGATATATTGAGCATTTTTTCGTTTTGTTTGTTAACTTTTAATTCACTTTACTTTGCTTTCAATTGAACGGCAGGAGTTAATAACTAGATTTAATGCTGCAGAATTTTTTCTTATTTTTTTTTTTTAAATAACATATAATTGCCATCTTATACAGTGGAAAAATGTTTATTTTTATAACGACAACATTTTTTACACGGTTATATACTCTGTTTCATTTAAACATATTTCATAACTATTCAATATTGTTCGCTTTAGCACAATTTAATTAACTTTATTTTTTTATTTTGCCCAGCACAAACTTGCTCTAAATAAGCAGGTTCGTCGTTTAAGTCTTTCGTTTATGCTTATTTGAATTTTTTTTTTATCAGTTATTACCTTCATTTATTTCAATTTTATTCATTTATATGCGTTAAGGTAATTTAAATAATTTATATAATTTATCAAATTACCATGCAACCAAGTAACGAGATTAATATTATGGCAATCAATTAGTCTAGTTTTGTGCGATAAATTTAATTAACGTACAACAAACATAAAATGTTAAAAATTTACATAAATCTTGTGAATTAACAGTAAAGATAATTGGAAATAATTAAGAATACCAAATCCACCTACATAAAGATGTTTATTTTCTGTTCTATTTATGTCCATCGCGAATTCAATCAATCTAAACTCTACTTAGAAACAACAAATTACATTTAATTGATACAAGTTCAAAGAATTTCATAGAAAAAAATAAATAAATAAAAATATATTTCTTTATGCTTATTGTAGTAATGTTAGCTGTTTAAAAAGATTTAGATGGAGATATTATAGATTTTTTTTTTTATTCCAATGTTAATAAATTTATTCGTGCAAGTGTATAAAAATGAGAAAAAAACACCAACAGACACTTAAAAAAAAAAAAAGTACAAAAATGTGGGAAAACTCTAGTTAAGACATTTTAGACATGATACGATATAAAAAATTGCAACGAACAAGTGACCTGAAAGAATTTACAAATCATGAACGATACTAGTTTTTAATGGTGTAATTATGCCCTATTCTTATTTTTTATGTTATGTTTTATATTGCTCTCTCTTATAAACAAATAAATCAAAAGAAATTATGTTGTTTCCGTACAATTTTTTTAATTTTTTTTTTTGTACAATATCTATATATGAAAATAAGAAAAGAAAATTAGCTAGAACTTGTTTATCGATTGCGATGTAACAATTATATTGCCAATGTTTTTAAATTTAAGGTTTTTCCTTACGTGGTTTATTCACTTGTTATATAATTCTATATTCACCCACAAACCAGCAAAGTAATCGCACGATTTCAGATAAAAATAATTTTTATTAATGCATAAATTAATATAAATTTTACTGTAATAATTTTTGCATTTTAATCAACGATTTAATCGAAAGTAGTAATCACTATATAACCATATAAATCGTATTATCAGAGCAACGAATCTTTCGTTGATCCCCAATTTTATTCTTTGAGCTATAATGAATAAACTATCAGCGTGTCTTTTAAGCTTTAATATTTAAATTAATCAGACGATTTTAAATAGCTAGAGGGTATTCATAACAAGATTTGCTCAAAGAACGATTTATATCTGATAAAAAGAACAAAAACGATATATTTTCAGACTTATTATTATTATTTTGTGATATAATCATGATCTCAAGTGGTAACATTTTGAATAACGAATTATAAATTTGAATAAAGCTTGCTTTTAAAATTTATTTGATTTTAAATTAATTGGCATCTAGACGCAAAGGTCATGTTATCGAAAATCGATTCAGAAATGTTTCTTTATGGAAATTAGTTTGGTTTTTGACGCGCTTCGCTTGTACTTATTGGTGGAGGCGTTTTCGAGACACCAGTATGTTTCCTAGTTCATGTTTGACAGGTCAAATTATCTTGTTGTTGTTTTAATCGTGATTTGTGGCAATTGTGGCATTTGTGGCATTTGTAGTTGAATAAACTAGTCTTTGAGAGATTTTGATGTGTTTTTCACAAACAAATCGGAATATAAACCGAAATAGGCTATGCGCCTCCGCCTTATGACACTTTTGTTCACATAACTGTATAGCTGTGCGTCGTGCAAACCGAACATGTCGTGAATCGATCTTTTGTTGGCATAATTAAAAGAAGACGTTAACACTAATTACATGCCAAAACCGTACGACCCGCCAGCCCAAAGCATGTTAAAGCGAACTCCGAAGGAATTCACTCATTATTCATATTTGAACCAAATTGGCTAACAATGTGTGTCTTCAGAATGGAGTCATTGTTTAGACAACAAATTATTAATGTACACACAATACGAAATATTATAATGAGATCTTCATTCTGGCGCAGACAATCTCGGTGTCGATACTCGATGCACAATACTCGTCAAGCATACGCTGGGAATATTTTTTCTGTGTTTCTCGATCTCACAATAGAATCGTGATGCTTTGAATATTTATCATAATCTATATTTTCTGTTGTTTCTTCTATTTTTTACCTCAATTGTTGCTCTTGTTGCTTTGTATTTGTTATTTTAATAAGAGGACGCAGCAAATGATGAACCATTTTAAATGAGATTTTAACGTAAAATGTAAAATTATCAATAGAATTTATCATAGGTAAACGAAGAAAGAGGAAAGAAAAAACTTGAATCTTGGTTTGAATATAAAAAAAAGAAAGAAAAAAACACCAGAAACAGGTGTCTATGCTAATTTTATTGCCCAAACAAACTTTCCGATCATTTGCATAATTTTATCGTATTTTAATGTATGGACGACAGATTAACTATTTTGGAATTATGATTGGATTAAATGTGATTCAAAAGACAAACGTGTCGATTTGAAATTCATTCATAAAGCAACAATCGCAACGATACCAGTTGAACGGTTCATCCGGTTAAATTTAATTAAAAAGTTTTAGGCAAAATTTATCAAATCGTTGGTCTTGATTTAAATTTGGTTTTTGCACTATGTAGTCGTTGTCGTCGCTGTTGTTGGAAATGGTGTTGTTGTTGTTTTTGTGCGATATCTGTTCGTGGCGTCAAGTCACGAATTTGTACGCTCAAGTGTAATACAGATTTTATTTCGCTGTGTCTTTTTATATTGACCAAAAGTTTACTTACACACGATTTGTTTATCTTTCTTCTTATTATTGTTGTGCTCGTATGACATTTATTATTTTCATAATTTTTTGCTCGCTCGCTTATAATTCATTACAATATTATTCTTTAAGTATTCCAACAACGCGAAAACAATAACCAAATAAATAAAACACAAAACAAATAAGAAATAAAAACACAAAGATTAAAAAAAGAATAAAAAGAAACAAATCTGGTGTTGGGCCAACATTCAATATCCGTTACAGGCTTACAAAGCAACAACATTACGCAAAATGTTTCTGCATTTACAAATGATAATTCGAGAACAAAACGGGACTCTTGAAATAAAACTAAACATAAACCAAAGCATAAAAAGAAATGACAAAAACGTTATGTTGAAATAAAATAACATTGGAATAAAATCATCCTCCTTCGCCTTCTTCTTAAATAAATACAAGAAAACATCAACTGATAAACGGCTTTACTGTCTGCTTTTTAACTTTTTAACTTTTTGTTTTTTTTTTTTTGCTGTGTCGTTTTAAATACGCACTGCGTTTTTTATATTACAAACGAATTGAATTAAATTATATACATTTTGTATTCTTTCTTATATCTGGTTAAATTAAACAGAATTATTTTTTATTATTTTTTTCGCATTGAATTAATTTTATTAACTCATATTATTTATATCCGCCTTAATTTTTTATTCGATTTTTTTTTTCTTACAATCGTAATTTTCGCGCCTTGTACATTTTCTTATATATGCTTACCTGCCTTATATTTATTATTTTTTTTTATTTTTTTTTAGTTACGTTTGTGGCTTTATAATTCTTCTTTATGTTTTACTTTTTTATTTCTGTACTTAAAACCACAACAATTAACATGGTCCATGTCGTTTGAATTGAATTATATGCTGATTGTTTGTTTACTCGTTTTGGTTATACTAACTTTGCCTAAGAAAGAATTTTTTTTTTATGTTTTAAATTATATTAAATTAAATTATTGCAGTCATATAGCAAAAATAAAACAATAATAATAATAATAACACAATGTTCTGTTGTACAAAAAAAAAAAAAAATTCAATTGCTTGATATAAATGGTATTTCCGGTTTATATTTGTCGTTTTATAGGTTAAGAAGGCATAAGAGACAATCATTGGTTATGGTAAAGGTTATAAAACCGTGTATGACATTGGTCTACATAAATAACGCACAAAATTGTGAGTCATTTCAGATAATATTCTTATAATTTGCAAAGCAAATCAAATTGGATTAAAATCATTGGGAAATAATCGTAACAAGATTTAAGAAGTTTAATAAAAGTATTAAAAAACACTTCGTTGCTTCTTTAATTATCGTTTAATCTTAATTCATAACACATTGGTATTTAAATATGTTTTCATTTCATTGTTATTGTTATTGTTGCTTGTTATTTATAAAATATTATAATTATGTGTAGCACACAGCACACCTATATTTAAGTTTTATTGAAATTTTGTTTTATTAAATCTATTTTCATCATATTTATTCATTTTTGTATCTTTTGATTATGTATTTTACATTAAAAATGTTATCCAAATAATTTTTATTACTAAATATTCATTCGATTTAATAGCGGGTATTGGTGTATCGAACATAAGCAGCTGCTGTATCAAACTGTTGTAATATAGTGGCGAAGTAATAAGAAATTTGGCAATCGTTTTTCCATTACCAATTTCATGAACGTATTGATTTTTCTTGTTATAGATCTTGTTACTTTTCAGAAATGAAAACAACAAAATAATCGACCTCGTAGTGTTGCTTCTTGAAAAATATAAATTATTAGCGCACTTCTTATAGTATTGTTGTGGCAATTACAAACTTTCGCCACTGCTAATTTATAACAACTTCCAAATACTGTTTAAATACATTTCATTAAACAAAATTACGAAAGTAAATGACTTTTAACAAGAGGAAAACTAATAAAAACGTATCGATCACTTTAGGTAAACATTATGTAAATTTCAATTTGTTTCTTTAATCTAATAACTATCGTTGTAAAAAAAAAAAAAAAAAAAACAATAAACAATGTGTAATATGAAGATGATAAAGTGTTTACTTGATGAAGAACAAATAAAAAACGATTCCACTTAAAAAATAAAATAAAAAAACTTAAAGCTTAAAAAATTATTTTGTTTATCGGCAACCGCTTACAACAACACACAGTTCGGTGTCGATGATCATTTTAAATGTCAGGTGGATTCGTTTTTATCTTATTTATGTTTTATTTTTTACACTTTACTTCGTTTGTAGACAAAATACCTGAAAATAAAACAACACAAAGTAAAAACAAGTTAAGTTATTCACTCGCCAACGTGATAACCTCGGTTAATGTCTGTGACTTGATTGTGTCTGTTTCAACCAAAATATTAATAACGAAATTTTTGCGCGATGTGATTTTAATGTGTTTATTTGTTGCTCAAGTGATACCTTGTACTCTACAGTATGGCCAATACCGCAAAATTAAGTGAGAATCGCGCTGATTAAAAAATTATAAATCGTGTTGTAGCCAGACATAAACCATGGTACAAATTAAAGAGTAAAAGCCAATTAAATATTTAACCTTGCAAAGCAAGAGAAAAAAAAATCAAGAAAAAACTAAAAAAATTCAACACAAGTGTCAATAAATTAAACAAATTGCTAAATATTCGACTATAACTGTGGCTAATGTAGCCTGATTAATCAAATCAATTTATTTTGTATTGAAAAATTATACAACAAAATGAAAAACAAAATTCACCTGCCCAAATGTCCGTGAACACATTTAATTGAATTAAAGAAAAGAAAAAAAAAAGTTATCTAATTCTTTAACAGGTAATTTGTTCCACATGATTATCGTAATAAAGTCTCTAAAATCAAAGATAATCAATCATTGAATCAATTAAGCGTTTTTATTATTCAATATAAAACTGATTTTTGATTAGAAAGCAAAAAAAAAACCGTTTAGAGCGTAAAATTGAAATAAGAGAGACGACATAAGTTAATAATCTGAGTCGTAATTGATGGTGTTCAATCGAGCTTTACAGAAAGGATGTATATTATGTTAGTATACATAATTTAAATATATGATTCATTAATTATTTGAATGCTGAAACGATAGTATTAGCCACAACAGTGGAAGACCAGAATGCAGACGAAATCCGATACCAATTGCATTGTATGAAGTAAGTTCTACTCGATTTATTATAGTTTTTTTTTTTGCAATATTAATAATCATAATCATAATAATATTAATAATGGAACAACCTATAAACTGAACAGATCCCAACATGAGTCGTGACTACTGCTTAGTACTAACTCGTATCGGCTAATAAAGTTCAGTACAGTGTTCTGTTTTTATTTTTGCCTGCTAATGCAAATTAAAATGTGAAAACAATTCAATATTATGCAGCTACTACTAGCAGCTACAAGTAACTTCGGTATAAATTTATCATCATGCATCTTGCTTCAATGTTTATTTATTTTTTATGCTTTATGATAGAAAATAACATAAAACGTTTTTATAACATAATCAGAACAATTTTCTTCTAAATTACCAAACTGAAAATTTATTGCGCCTTAGATGAAACATAATTTCATAATGCACCTTGATAAATGTTGCAATTTACGTTTATTTCTTTTTATTTTTTCCTAATAAGATTATTATTATTATTATTATTATTATTATTATTATTAAACAAACATTTATTTTCATATCGCGTTATTGCAGCGTTATGATGCAATTTATAATTTTTATTAAACCTATTTAATCATTTAATTTTATTACTTTTATTATATTTGTAAATTTATTTAACATAATTCTCGTGAAATGTAATTTATTGATACATAACTTCTATGCAAATTATTGCTGGAAAATTAAAAAGAAAACAAAAATATATTTTTTTTTTTGCTCTAGTTTCACAAATAAGTAAAAAAAAAATTTAATTCATTTGTATTTAGATTTTTACATATTGATTAAACAAAATTTATTAAGAAAATTTAATGATTTTTAAATAAACAAACCTTAAATTCGGGGATTAGATTAGAAGTCAATTTTGATTTGTTTTGAACGCCCAGTGTCTTTATATCTTTTAAATCAAATTTTATAATTGTGCGATGATTTTTATAGGTTTGTCTAAATCAAAACACATAAACGTGTCGTCTATTTAGTTATTATTGCCCAAAATATTAAAGAACCGTCGTGTGTGTCCATTATCTTGTTGAACCTCAGTTACAAAGACTTTAAGACGATTTTGATAGAGAAAACATAAAACTGCAATAAATTTGTATTTTATTTTTTCAAATTTCTCGTCAATTTTATTAACATCGTAAAATAGAATTTAGTTTTTTTTTGTACTTTCAGACATCTTAAAAAGTAATTGGTATAAATGGTGTTATATGAAATTTCTAACAAGTGCAACAAAATAAAAATATCTAGAAATTTCAATTAACACAATTTCATAATTAGATATACGTATATTTGAAAATTGAATGTGAATTAATTAATAATCAAGAAAAGATGTGGCATTAGAAATGACAACAACACAATGCTCTAGGTGTATCTTTTATTATCTAAAACTGAATAGAAAAAACATATGAAACGACGATAAAGAAACGAAAAATAAAAAGAAATTTCGTGTTAACATTTGAATATTTCAGCTAAAAACAGTGAATTGACAACGAAACAGGTTTTCGTATAGAATTCGTTGCTCACCTACAACTTCCGGTTGTTTAAAAACTTTTTTTTAAATTTATTTTGCAAAGAATTTAAGAGATCAACAAAAAAACCCAATAAACCACAAGTTTATTGTCCGAAATGCTTGCCGTTTTGTATATTCGTTGACGCTATGCACAAAATAAAATCCAAAATTTCGGCACTGACACTCTCGTATCTCAATGTTTTGAATAATTAATAGACCAGAAAGAAGATATCGGCGAGATAGAGATTATTAGAAATGTGTCAAGTGGAACATAAGATAAGCGAAAGGAAAATGCCAGAGCTAAGTGGTTTATCGTGTTTGACAAGTGGTTGTGCGACACCTTTTCTCTGTACAAATTCGGCTAATCCTGTTTACACTTGTACGCTGCGCCCTGAACCTTGTTTATTACAAAATAAAAATTGTGCATTGAGTTATGGCTTGCTGCTACGCCCAAATGTTTGTTTATTATGGAAAATATTTCAATTATCAATTTACTCCTTTTCCCTAATTCTTCATTTGCGAGTTGAGTTGAGTCTCTTAGAACCACTTGAATTATTGAATTTTTACAAATTTGTTTATCTTCGTTGCATGAATATATAACAAGAAACAGTATGTGGTCACATTGATTACCGCACACGATGTCGTTGTCGGTGAGTAAATTAAAACAAAACCAGCAAATTCTTGATCATAATTAACCATTTCTGCTAATCGATGACACGACAAGGTCTATGCAAATTTTTGCTTAGTACAAACTAGCAAAACGGATTCACTATAAATGCATAAATGACAAACAAATTAAGTTGGGCTTTAGATAAATCACGCGACATCGCAGCAATTTACAAAGATATTGTGGAAATTCTGTAGACCAACGCATTAAATGTAATTAATTTTATTAAATCATAATTTCATGTGACAGTTTGTGGCATTCACCACGAATCTTTATATAAATAACAATCAATTTATGGGTTGCTCGATAAAGGCAGAATACGACAGTCCGCTTGTGGCTGTTATATAGTCGCAGATAAATAAAAGTTTAGCGCTTTTTAATGAAATTTATTTATGCTGGTTGTTGTCATTTGTCGTTCTGCTGAATTTTCATTATCTATTTGCTGCATTTTATTATTCTGGAAAAGCGAATGCATAAGATAGACACAGGGACAATAAATTAATATAATTTAAGCGGGGCAAAGTACTTACTGCACTACTAAAGTCGAGTTATCTGAAGAACATCAGACACCACTTAGTCGATGCACGAGAAAACACAATATATTTCAAAATGTTAAACTATTTCTTATCAATTTTTTTTTGCATAACATGAATTATTGCTTATCTCGCGTATTTGTTAGTTATAGGTAGAGGAAAGGTCATATGTTCTAAGAGTTTTTCTTATCAAAAACCACAAGCAAATACGAGAAGAAAAAAAATTCAAAATACTACTACAACGAACAGCTTCTTTTTTAAATTACTAGACAAGAGAAACAAAATAACTTTTTTTTACGATAAAAGCTGCTTGAAATTTCATATCTTTGATGTTTTTTATTGTTATAAAATTATTTTACATTTAAATGCGCTTTCGTTGTGGTAATAGACGAACCAAAGTGGGTTGTCAATTCTGAGAATATTCGCTAAAAGGCATCATAAACTCTCTAGTACTGGCAGTAAGTGGGTAGTTTGATAATGTTTTAATGGTTAAAATAAATGAAGAAATAAAAATTTCATTTAGTTCGTCTTCAATTCGTTTACTTTTCATATATATTGCTGGTTGTAAATTGCAGCAAACAAATCATTTTATTGATTTCTGTTCAAAAAGATTACACCCTCACAAAAAATTATGAAAAACACAGAAATAGAATTGACAATGTTTGCAATTTTGTTTATTATTTTTGCTTGAATTAGAGATAAAATGAGTTTAAGAAGAAAACAGCACACAACATGTTGTTTGGAACTTTGTATTTCGTTATTATTTGCGTTCAAACTCTATACGACGACAAGAAACAATGAATAAATATTGCCATCTGATGCTGCTGATGCTACTGTTTAAAATCATTGGATGTGTTTACTCGGGAATAAACATTAAAAACAATAAGAATAAATTTTTTTTAATAAACTTTGAGCATTTACGCATTATTAAATGCTAACATGATTTAATATTTATATTTTTTAAGAAGCAGTACACGATGTGTGGGTGCTTATTTTGTTCACTTGTTACATCTCTAACTAACAATAATAATAATAAAAAAAAATTTAGATAGATATTAAATTAATGATGAGGTTTTGATGAATCATTTCTAGCATATAAATGGTATTTAAAAAAAAAAAAATAAATAAATAAAGAAGTAGAAATTTATGCATTTTACGTCAATAACGTAACGTATAGGCACTTAATTAGCAAATTAATTAATTAAATATTATACAGGCGAAAATTTTTTATGATTCAAGGTGAGAATAACTTTTTTCTTTTTTTATATTTTATTATAATCAGCCCACAAAATGTACAAATATATAGATAAACGTTTAATAAATAATATTGATTATAAATTATATTTTTAATGAAAATATTAACCAAAATTATAGCATTTAAAAAGTTAAAAAAAAATAATAATAATAAGAAAACAAGAAAAACTTAATTAAACTCCTGTGGTTTCTTATCTTATTTGAATAAAATTTTTGTTTATTTTTTTGTTGAATAATACGTAATATGGACAAATTCATTAAAATTTCGCTAATATTATTTAGTTTTTATTTCAGACTTAGTTTAATGAGTTTTGTAGGTTCGATATTTCTAGTTTCATTGCATCATAATAATTAATTTCCTTAAAGACAATTTAACAATAGAGTCAATGCTCAATGCTTCGATTAACACATTGATTATTTGTTTCTTTAAAAAAATATTATTTCCTGAATAAATAAATTTTACGTGGCCAAGACTTGGCAGTAATTAGAATAATCAGATTGTCATCAAAATCAATAGCAAGACGACCGAACCCGTGTCAAAAGATCTTATTAACTTTTATTCTTTATTTATTTTGTTTTTTTTTTTTTTTTGACTAAATTAAGTATTGTTTAATTCCTAATTGTCATTCACTATTAAAAGATTTTTTTTTTTTTCATTGAACAATAAAATGTAATTCAATGCACCATATAACCTGATCGGTACAGTACACGATTGGGTTGCACGCTTCAAGAATAACCGCGCCTTCAAATGAACCAGCATGACACAATCAAATTTTTGTGTTTTTAAATTTATTTTTGATTTAATATTTCTAATAATTTACATCCGACTAAAGACAAAACTTCTTTTATTTAATGTTTTATGTTGGAGTCTTCTTGGTATTAATAGTGTCGACGCAGCGATATGATTGCTTCTTGATTAGGTAAAAGTAATTAAACAGATCTCAGGTAACCATCCATAAATATTATTTTCAAAATAGTATAATTAAATAGGAATTGTCGTTATTATTCTTGTCTGAAGACATTTAAAATGAATATTGGTAAGGAGCGGCGACTACCAAGCGTAACAGAAACTTTTCTTCTTGATCAGGTATTATAGTGTATTCATAACAAATATTAATTTATTGAAATTATTGTTTAATAGTCTATGAAATTTGAAGACTCAATAAAAGTGCCTCAAGGTGCGAACTAATGAGAGTTGATACTTGTCATCCATTGACTTTGTTTTTTTTTTTCGCAATTTATCGAAATTTAATTAAAATTTTTCATGATACACTTTAAATATTTATGTATTTTGAAGACATTTCAATAGGGCTTGGTCGTTTTGCTGTTGATTCTGATAAGTTTTATGATTATTGTAATTATTGTTAGTCCATAATATTTTTTTTTTTTTTGTATTAAACTATTGAACGTATGAAAACTGAGCACAGGAAACAAAATGTTTTATAAACGTCTTTTATGACGAATATTAAAAGACTAATAATAAATGTGTTAATCGAAGCATTGAAATAAGTCTATTGTTTGCTTTCTTGTCGTAATTAAAGTTATTATTAAAGATCTTCAATTATTATTATTATTAATATTATTTAAAGTAAAAAATAAAAATAAAAATGAAAAGCAAAATCTTGCGTAACAGGTATGCAACGAGCTATTGTTGATTTATAATCAGGTAATGAATAATTGTTTTTTCTTTTGACGAAATATAAATTTTGTTTAAATATGAAAAATATGTCACAAAACCATGTAAATTTTAAATTAACTTTTCGCTTTAACTTATTTAGTATACATAATTCGTTAATTTTCATTTGCGAAGGTGTATTCAATTATAATAAAATAACAATATGTGTTAGAGTCTTCGCTTGTCACTATTTATATGTAAAAGGAGTTTTCTTTCTTTTTTTTCTGTTCTCTTTGCTTCATACAAGATTATCAATTCAATGCAATAACGTAAAAATAAAAATTAAACATTTATTTTTTTTTGTTTTTCACTATTTAACGATTAAAATTATTATCTTGCTGCCCACCTGCTTTGTTGTATCAGAAAGTTTATGTTCTTTACGCTTCTTTATAATTTTTATTATTATTCTGCGAATTATACTGAACTACCCACTTTACTTGTGATTTTGTTATGTTTCTTTAGCATTTTTTTTTAGAACAAGATTCAATTCTTTTTATCTTACATTTTGCGTTGAAATTATGCATTTTTGTTAATTAAGATGAATTCAAATATTAATTAATTAATTTACGAACCTATGATTATAAGCTGAAATTTATAGTAAGTAGGAAAATTGGAAAGAAAAATTGTTAACATTGCGTTTTCTTGTGTGTAAACTAAGTGCTGTTTGATGTTTCGTAGATATCAGATGTTTAAATGAATTTACCATTGCTGCATCTATCGAGTATAATGATCGTTTGTGATGACGATTTATCGTCCTACAGGTATATGGATAAAGAAAACTCAACAGAATGACCAATGACAGCGTTCACAATAAATATCATTAAAAGCCACAAGCGGACTGTCGTATTCTGCCTTTATCGAGCAACCCATAAATTGATTGTTATTTATATAAAGATTCGTGGTGAATGCCACAAACTGTCACATGAAATTATGATTTAATAAAATTAATTACATTTAATGCGTTGGTCTACAGAATTTCCACAATATCTTTGTAAATTGCTGCGATGTCGCGTGATTTATCTAAAGCCCAACTTAATTTGTTTGTCATTTATGCATTTATAGTGAATCCGTTTTGCTAGTTTGTACTAAGCAAAAATTTGCATAGACCTTGTCGTGTCATCGATTAGCAGAAATGGTTAATTATGATCAAGAATTTGCTGGTTTTGTTTTAATTTACTCACCGACAACGACATCGTGTGCGGTAATCAATGTGACCACATACTGTTTCTTGTTATATATTCATGCAACGAAGATAAACAAATTTGTAAAAATTCAATAATTCAAGTGGTTCTAAGAGACTCAACTCAACTCGCAAATGAAGAATTAGGGAAAAGGAGTAAATTGATAATTGAAATATTTTCCATAATAAACAAACATTTGGGCGTAGCAGCAAGCCATAACTCAATGCACAATTTTTATTTTGTAATAAACAAGGTTCAGGGCGCAGCGTACAAGTGTAAACAGGATTAGCCGAATTTGTACAGAGAAAAGGTGTCGCACAACCACTTGTCAAACACGATAAACCACTTAGCTCTGGCATTTTCCTTTCGCTTATCTTATAGTCCACTTGACACATTTCTAATAATCTCTATCTCGCCGATATCTTCTTTCTGGTCTATTAATTATTCAAAACATTGAGATACGAGAGTGTCAGTGCATAGCGTCAACGAATATACTAAACGGCAAGCATTTCGGACAATTAACTTGTGGTTTATTGGGTTTTTTTGTTGATCTCTTAAATTCTTTGCAAAATAATTTAAAAAAAAAAGTTTTTAAACAACCGGAAGTTGTAGGTGAGCATCGAATTCTATACGAAAACCAGTTTCGTTGTCAATTCACTGTTTTTAGCTGAAATATTCAAATGTTAACACGAAATTTCTTTTTATTTTTCGTTTCTTATATTTTTTTTCTATTACGTTAAACACATTTTTTCTTCAACAATAAACTAAACACCTTCCATTCCGTGTTTTTTGTTAGAAATTACAACTTTATTTTTATAATAATATTATAAATTATCGATCATGATGACGTTATACGAAATTTTTATAGTGTTTGTTTTGTTTTAATTATAAAAAACGTTTAGCATATTAAAAATGTGTTGCGGTTTAAAAGTTAAATAAAATTTATTTTTATAACTGTTTACTGTCTTAAATTTGGTGACTTTTAAATTATAAATGTAAAACGTAGAGGAAATACAGTAGCCAGAGCATAAAACATGTTAAAATGAAAACAATATTTCTTTAAAAAGGTGACTGGCCACCCAGAAACATAAAAAACAAACTATCATTAATAAATTTATAAAGAGAAATAAAAAAATTGAGAGATTTAGTGAAAATTCGAAAATCATCATTTCTTTGTATCAGTTTGTAAGTATCATAAACAGACACTGAAATCTGATGTTACTTTATTAAACACTTGCTCTTGTTATAAAAAAAAATTAAAAATTAATGGTGTTTGTGCCGGATCTTATTTTAACAGAGGAAAAAAAGGATCAAAACCATTAAATTACAAAAAATAAATATTAAATTGTAAATAATTTATCGTTTTTATTTTTATTTAATGGTTTTTTGAGCTGATATATTGGTTGAATAATGTAGCGATCGCGTTTTTAATAATGAAAAAAAAAAAACTGGAGGAGTTTTGGTTGAAAATCCTTTTTTGTTTACCCTTTTAGGAATTTTTTTTTTTGTGATTTTAATTCACTTTTTAATACCAATTAATCGTTTTTATATAAAAATGTTGATTTCGACTTTTATTTGTCATCATTTACCTTGAGTACAAAAAAAAAAAGGCACTAATCGATTTTGTATTAAATTGGCGCTTAATGCTTTGATTAAAATGAAGTTTTTTTTAAATAAATTTTTAGTTTTGAACTTGTTTGATTTGCCTATAAAAAATAATTTTCTTTGATTTTATTGCGTAAAAAGCAGTGTATTGTGGTCAGAAAACATGAAAAAAAAAATAATAATAATAAATTCTGTTTTACGATGTTAATAAAATTAACGAAAAATTTGGAAAAAAATTACAAATTTATTGTAGTTTTATGACTTTTTCTATTAAAATCGACTTAAAGCCTTTGTTGCTGCGTTTCAATATTAACAAAATAATGAGAACAATGGACACACACGACGCTTCTTTAATATTTTGGGCAATAATAACTAAATAGACGACACGTTTAGGTGTTTTGATTTAGACAAAACTATAAAAATCATCGCACAATTATAAAATTTGATTTTAATAAGAATAATAATCGTAAAAAATATATTTTTTTTAATATGAAGACACTGGGCGGTCAAAACAAATCAAAAACGAATAAAAAACGAAATTGATTATCGAATGGCACGGTTCCAATGTTGTAAGATGATTAAAACGCGCAATGTAATCGAAAACCACACATATTTTGTATCCTCCACTAGCATTAGTTTAAACCTCTAAATGCTAAGCCCCGAATTAAGGAGGGCGAGGCAACGTTTGTTTATTTATTCATTATTTCAACAAAATAAATCATTAAATTTTATTAATAAATTTCAATCAAATGAACAAATTGACTTCTCAAAGAAAATGTTTATTTTCCTTTACTGTAGTTAAATTAAAAAAAAAAAATCAAATTAAAATGCTTAAAAGTCGTAAAGTTCAAATAATAAAAAAAGTTAAACTTTATTAAGCTGCAATCTTTGCCTGATTAAAGTTTCTATTTTTATATTTTCATGACAATTTATATTTTTGTTTTTCTTATTTAATTCTTTATTTTGTTAAAAACTTTTATCAACTAAAACACAATCGGCATGTTTAAGTTTCTTATTTAATGAAATTCATTGACAATTTGATTGCAATTAATTTACTGTCACGAATTTTGTGTTTTTTTTTTATTATTTAGAGAGAATTTAGAGAATAAAGCTATTTGTTCTACTTTTATTTAAATTTTCACATTTTTTTTCTTCTTTATTATTAATATTATTATTATTATTATTAATAACTTGTGGCAAGATATGTTAATAAATGGAAATATCTACCTGAAAGCTGACCAAAAACTTTAAACGTGATTATGATTCGATAAATTTTTTTAAATTTATTTTCAGTTATTCTGTCGAATTAATAAATAAATAACTAAATGATTTATGATATTTTAATGTTATAAATATTAACAAAAAAAAAAAAGTATTTAAATGTTTATTTAATATTATATTAAGATAATAAAGCGGAGAAAAATAAAAATCATTAATAGATAATCATGGAATAATAATAAAAGCAACAACCTGTGCGAGAGTTGAAAATTTTTCTTTAATCGGCAACGGCGACTATTCTTTAGTTCTTGTTCAGTGTACAACACACCGGCACCGTTAATATATCATTACCGGTGAAGTCGAAGCAAGATGTATGATGATAAATTTATACCGAAGTTACTTGTAGCTGCTAGTAGAAGCTGCATAATATTGAATTGTTTTTTTTGTTTTTACATTTTAATAATATTAGCAGACAAAAGCAACCGAACATTGCACTGACTTTATTAACCGATACTGAGATGTAGTCACGACTCATGTTGCGATCTGTGCAGTTTATAGTTTGTTCCATTATTAATATTATTATTATTATTATTATTACGATGATGATTATGATTATTAATATTGCAAAAAAAAAAAAAAAACTATAATAAAGCGAGTAGAACTTACTTCATACAATGCAATTGATATCGGATTACGTTTGCATTCTGGTCTTCCACTATTATGACTATTACTGTTGGTTCTGCATTCAAATAATTAATGAATTGCTTATGAAATTATGATCCGTGAATATTAAAGCAACATATTTCACTTTATACACGATAAAAACACGTAATTTTTCCTACCAACGAAGAATCCTAAAAGATTTTTTAAAATAAAAACCAATTTTTTTTTTTTACATTTTTTCGTTTAAAGATTAAATGATTTTTTCGCCTGATTTATTATTATTTTTAGTTATGAAAAATAAATATTAACTTTATAATAAAAATCCATTAAACAATTAAGCGATGTCGTTGTAAAGTTTCATTGAAATTTAACATTTTATTTCAATTGCAGGATTACGTGAGACGAGAGTCAGCTAAATATTATTTTGGTCTTTTTTTTTGTTTTCTTTTTTACATTTGTTATGAAGGGGAATGATAAACAAAATCGTTTTTAATAACACATTTATCTTATTATTCTTTACTCGAATTTCGTTTTTATTTGTTGTGTTAAAAAAAAAATTAAAAACTTTCATTTGAGGATTAATATAGCGCGACGCATTTTGAAACATACGTAATCCAAAGTTATCACATTAACGAGTTAAAGTCATTTATTAGTATTTTGTTTTTGTGTTAAAAAAAAACTATTTATACATGTTTGAGATGCCTACAAAGAATCCACCTGATGTATTAAATGATCATGGAGGACAAAGTTATCTTTTTATACAGCGGCGAATCAAGGTAACTGGACGGTTAAATTGAAATTGACGCCCTTGAATGAAATTGGGGTTTGATTAAACTATTCGATTTTATTAATTTTACTTAAAGTATCCTTCAATTATCAACCATAAAGGACAATTTCAGTGAAAAGAGAATTAAATATTAAAAAAAAATTAACGTACTGCATGCACCTGGACACTGCCAGCTTTGACACTCGCTTGATCCGCCAGTGTTCTTAAGCATTCAACATATTTTTTTAATGAAAGTTCATTATTTTTTTTAAGCTTTTATTAATGGTGATGTCGATTGCGATAATACCTTTGTAATAAGTGGGTAAATTAAAGAAGAAAGACAAAAATATTAAACATCCTCGAATTACTTCTTTTTTCAATTTTTTCTTTTTTATTTAGTGAAGGCGAAAGAGATACTGAATATTGAATAATTCTTTGATTAATGATTATAAGAATTATTATTTTTAAATATTCTTGAACATCTTAAATAATTAATGCTGTTAAAATGTTTATTTGTTAATGTGTAATATTGTTTAATAATGGGCGACATAGTAATCCATTGGTTACTTAACGTTTTGTTCTCGAAAACAAAAATAAATTAATGTTTTTCATCGGCTTTGTAATAAATTTAAAAAAAATAAATGGAAAATAAATGAAAAAGAAAGAAACTCAAGGACGGAAAAGTTTCATTAATTAATCTTTTAATAAAACGAATAAAATAAAAATAAAGAGAAAAAAAATACTGTGATTTAGATAAACAATTACACATGTTTTCATTTCTACCATAACTTAAGATGCCACCACAATTTCTCTTCGTTTTCTAACCAAACTAACCAAAATCTAAATATTAAAATTTTCAAAGTGATAAATGACATCGCACTGTTTACAACAAAGAGATTTCATTCTGGTGATAATTTTATTAATTTAAATTTAAGAATAATCCTACAAGTTACGCGTTTAAAACGTTCAACTTTAGCAGGTTTATTGCTTCTACTTATCTGCATCTGTTTAATTTTTAATTTTTTTTTATTTGTTACATTCAAAAATAAAACGGAATTTCTTTTTCATTCTTAATTCAAACAACAACAACAACAACAACAGAAAAATACATTTATTTTGACCACTGAATAATTTGTTAAATTAATAAAAATTAAACAAACATATTTTCGGTTTCGATTTATAATCTTTCGTTTTTTTTCTTTCTTTTTATTGTTAGATTTTATATAGAACGGCCCGACAACAACATAATCGTTCACAAGTGGTTAATTTTAACTTAATAAAAATACAAAAAAACTGAAAACATTTTGATCACACTTTATACAGCATTTAATTTATATTCACACCACAATAATATTTGATTATATCGATAATTTATTTAATTAATAGAAAATGTTTCTAATAACATTTATATATATAAAAAAAAATCTTTATTTCTTTTATATTTAAGTGGGTAGGTGTGTTGTGTTGTGTTTTCTATTTTTTATATACGAAAAAAAAATAGATTCAGAATATTTTTAAAGAAATAAAAATAAAACGTTTTTAGCTGAAGTTATGGAAAAAATAATTATTGTATCTTGGATATTGTTTTAAATTAATTTTTGCATATTTTTAGTATATGACTTAGAATCATTTATTAAACCCCGTTTTAAGCGTTAAAAATATGAATAATAATTTGATAAATTCTAGTGTCAGCAAATAAATACTTTCCATAGCTGCAACACAATAATGCTCGCTAGTTACTGTTGAAAAATATAAAAATCAGATCCGTAACCGATTAGTAATAATAATTAATATTTTCAGCATACAAAAAAAAAAAGAGAAAAAATATTTGTACCAAATACCAAAAAAATATTCTGTTTGCGAGTTATAATAAAAAAAAAAAAAAAAAATTGTAACAAAAAAAAATTAAAATGCAGAAAAGAAAAATGTTTCGCCTTCAGCTATTCACGATATTATGCGTTATGCTTTCAATGCGTGGCATATGTATGTGACCTTTAACTTTGCTTCTGGCCTACTGTAATTTTTGTTTTTTTTTTTTCTTGAATTACGTATAAAAATACGGAAATAAATACCTATTAAAAAAAAATATGAAGAAAATGTTTTGTTTACAATTGGTAATGATGAGACATACAGCTTACCATACGCGGTTCGCCAGTTAACCTACGTGTTTCAAAGATCTTTGCAATGTGCTAGCTACTTAAACTAGCAACAGGTAGTACTCAATTTTAATATAATATTTTCACTGATTGATGCTTATTAATATTATTAAAAAAAAAAAAATTCTTTTTTAAAGATTTAAAATTTATCCGTCAATGATAATATTGTTAATACCGTCCGCTACAATTGAATTTTTCTCTACCAATATAGACATATTAAAAGTTTAAGTAAATAATTATGCTACGGTAAATTATTACATCATATTATTATTATTATTATTATTATTATTATTATTATTATTATTATTATTATTATTATTATTATTATTATTATTATTATTTTTAAATAATGATCTTTAAAATACCAAAAACAATTTAAATTTAAATCAATTTAAAAAAAAAAATCAAAAAAACAAAACGAAACTATCTGTATAACAAGATTATTTATATTTAGCGGTGTATTTGTTTTGTGGATTAAAGATAATAATAATAAAATAAAAAAAATGTTAATAGAAGTATTTTGTGTAGAAATTTATTTTGATTGGCAATTATTGTTAATTTAATACCTAATTGTTTAGTTATTTATGTTGTTGTTGTTTTTTTTTTTTTATTAAACAAACGAAATATAGCAAATATTGAGTGATGCTTGTAATTTAATAGCTTTTGATTTACTTACAGTGGATTAAGATTATCCGTTTCAATTCATTTTATATTTTAATCCTAAAATGTTTTTTTTTCTCAATCAACTACAATCGATTAAACATTTTTTTTCTGTTTCTGTCTTGTTAAAAATTTGTTTTGCATTCTAAGAACAAAATCATTTTATAATTTAAATAGAGAAATGGATTAAGCATAAGATTAACCAATTTATATTAATTGATTTATAAAGACATTATTGTTTAAATTATAGATATTTTGACGTTGTTTAAATGTGCGGTATGCATTTGATATGTATTGACGAGGATTATGCGTCCTGTTTATTCTTTATTCGAAATTAATTATTTTTACATGAAACCCTGAATAAACTTGTTACTCGATTGACTTGGTAGTGCAGTAACAATAGCTATTAGTTTTAACATATTAACATTAGATCCAGCTTAGTCTCTAAAAACCTCTAAAGCACCGATTTAAAATTTAGTATTAGCTTTTGCATCTTTGTCAGCCTGTAACTGATATTGAATGTTGGCCCAACACCAGATTTGTTTCTTTTTTTAATCTTTGTGTTTTTATTTCTTATTTGTTTTGTGTTTTATTTATTTGGTTATTGTTTTCGCGTTGTTGGAATACTTAAAGAATAATATTGTAATGAATTATAAGCGAGCGAGCAAAAAATTATGAAAATAATAAATGTCATACGAGCACAACAATAATAAGAAGAAAGATAAACAAATCGTGTGTAAGTAAACTTTTGGTCAATATAAAAAGACACAGCGGAATAAAATCTGTGTTACACTTGAGCGTACAAATTCGTGACTTGACGCCACGAGCAGATATCGCACAACAACAACAACACCATTTCCAACAACAGCGACGACAACGACTACATAGTGCAAAAACCAAATTTAAATCAAGACCACCGATTTGATAAATTTTGCCTAAAACTTTTTAATTAAATTTAGCCGGATGAACCGTTCAACTGGTATCGTTGCGATTGTTGCTTTATGAATGAATTTCAAATCGACACGTTTGTCTTTTGAATCACATTTAATCCAATCATAATTCCAAAATAGTTAATCTGTCGTCCATACATTAAAATACGATAAAATTATGCAAATGATCGGAAAGTTTGTTTGGGCAATAAAATTAGCATAGACACCTGTTTCTGGTGTTTTTTTCTTTCTTTTTTTTATATTCAAACCAAGATTCAAGTTTTTCTTTCTCTTTCTTCGTTTATCTATGATAAATTCTATTGATAATTTTACATTTTACGTTAAAATCTCATTTAAAATGGTTCATCATTTGCTGCGTCCTCTTATTAAAATAACAAATACAAAGCAACAAGAGCAACAATTGAGGTAAAAAATAGAAGAAACAACAGAAAATATAGATTATGATAAATATTCAAAGCATCACGATTCTATTGTGAGATCGAGAAACACAGAAAAAATATTCCCAGCGTATGCTTGACGAGTATTGTGCATCGAGTATCGACACCGAGATTGTCTGCGCCAGAATGAAGATCTCATTATAATATTTCGTATTGTGTGTACATTAATAATTTGTTGTCTAAACAATGACTCCATTCTGAAGACACACATTGTTAGCCAATTTGGTTCAAATATGAATAATGAGTGAATTCCTTCGGAGCTCGTTTTAACATGCTTTGGGCTGGCGGGTCGTACGGTTTTGGCATGTAATTAGTGTTAACGTCTTCTTTTAATTATGCCAACAAAAGATCGATTCACGACATGTTCGGTTTGCACGACGCACAGCTATACAGTTATGTGAACAAAAGTGTCATAAGGCGGAGGCGCATAGCCTATTTCGGTTTATATTCCGATTTGTTTGTGAAAAACACATCAAAATCTCTCAAAGACTAGTTTATTCAACTACAAATGCCACAAATGCCACAAATCACGATTAAAACAACAACAAGATAATTTGACCTGTCAAACATGAACTAGGAAACATACTGGTGTCTCGAAAACGCCTCCACCAATGAGTACAAGCGAAGCGCGTCAAAAACCAAACTAATTTCCATAAAGAAACATTTCTGAATCGATTTTCGATAACATGACCTTTGCGTCTAGATGCCAATTAATTTAAAATCAAATAAATTTTAAATCTTTATTCAAATTTATGATTCGTTTTTCAAAAAGAAATAAAACTTTACATCTGGATATCATGATTAAAGTAGATAATAGTAAAGCCATTGGGTGTCAATAATTTATGAATATAAAAATAATCGTTATCTATAATCTGTTCTTAAGAAATTATTATAATTTAATTATTTCTTTCTATTTTGATAAATTTGATAATGATAAATTTCTTATTACAACGCAAGACCATTATTTCATAATTTCTTATTCTGTTTGATAAACTTTTCTGAATAATTTATTAATAATAAAAAAAAAAATTTAAGGTTACTCATTAAACTTTAGAAATTAATCCAGTTACTTAATAAAAATTCAAATCGTCCTTCAAAGGTCGCGACAATACACTGATTTGACTGAATAAAAAGATGAATAATAAAAAAACAAGTTGAGGAATGTCATCAAGACTATTAATCGTATTGGTGATTTCTGATTTATAGTTAAACCTGAAATGCTTGATGTGTACAAATTGCATAGTAATTGAAAAAAAAAACATTTTTATCGCAAAGCAAGAATTTTAAGTAATATATAAATGAAGCTCGATACAAATTAGAGCAAATCTTTTTTTTATAGATTTTTATTTATCGAGATAAAAACATTTAAATAACAAATCAGAAGACCACTGCATGTTGTTAAAGTGCTTTATAAAATTGTTCTGATTTCTGTTTTAAATAAAACAATTTCTTTTACAACTTTTCCCACAAATTAATGCAATTTTATTTGTTTTGTTTTTTGCGTTTTGCTTTTTTTATTCACTTGCACGAATAAATTTATTTAGGAACAAGAGAAGAATATGAAAATAACAAGTAATGTTAGCCAATATAATCTACATTTAAATCTATCGAACAAAATAGCGAACGCAGTAATAAGCAAATTTTTTTTTTCTTTTATAAAATTATCTCAACTTGTTTCAATTAAATGTAATTTGTTGTTTCTAAGTAGACTTTAGATTGATTGGAATCGAAATAGACATAAATAGAATAAATAAAATAATCATCTTGATGTAGGTGGATTTGGCTTGTTTTAATAATTATTTATATGTAGAAGTTTTTATTTAGTATTATTTCTGTAATAATTATTTAGCATCGGTGAACATCAGTGCAATATTGATAACAAAATTGTACAGAAAAAAGAAAAAACAAATCCTATTAACGACTTAATTAAATTTAAAATACTAAAAATAAAAATTCATTAATAAATTTTTTTTATTTATTTTTTATACAAAATGATAAGTTTAAAAATATTATTCTCCAATTAAGTAAGTAGCGTGCAGAAATGTAATAATTAAAAGACATCAATAGACGACGAACTCGATATAAGATTTTTTTTTCCTCTTCAATTCCATTAATTAAATTTTTTTTTGTTCTTTAACCACTGCAAAATCAGAAACAAGTTGATTCTTCCTTCTTATTTTATAAATTTTAATTAATAAAAAATAATTAAATGAAAATGGAAAAAAAAAGTTTTTTTATTTTTATTATTGTTTTTTCTTCCATTTTCATTGTTTGTTGAAGCTAAGACAAAGTTAAGTAAAGTAAAGAAGTCATGAACATTGGAATCGTGTATTATTGTATAAAATGATAATAGAATTGTTAACAAAACTAGAATTAAATATAATTACATATAAAATGAATAAATGAATTTAATTTAATTGTGAGATTTTTGTTGTTTTTAAATTTTGTTGCATCTCGTCTATACACAAAAACAATCATAAACACATCAAGAAAATCTCACGACGTACTACCATCCAGAGTGTGTACTGTAAGACGAAATAAGATGTCATTTATTCAGAAGAATAACAAAAAATTATAAAGCTAAAAAAAAAAAAACTGTATGACAACAGGTTTCTCATTGAAACATGTTTAACAGAAATCATACGTCTCCGGAATACAAAGTGTTCACCAAAAAATTAATTTTTTCTTTTTAGTTTTTATTTGAAATACAAAAAAGAAAAAAAAAATTACATTTAACAAGTATGTGTAGCGTGTAATAGGAAGATTAAATCTTTTGAAACTATGTAATCTCAAGTAAAATGAAACACGTTTGCTGCATTCAAGAATAAATAAAACAATAGTTATGACGATCAACGTACATGGAGCAGGTGAGAGTCAAGTGTCATTGTAAACAATTGTACTTGTTATGCATTAAAAATTATAATTTCTTAGTAATATTTTACTAGAAAGACAAAACAAAAATGGAGTAAATCCTTTTAAAGAAACATTTATCGGATATTTAACGCTTGGTTTAAAGTAATTTAACTTTTTAACGATGAGACCAAGCCCACACAACTAATTAATTATATATCCTTTGTAGCGATGATTACATATAATAAATAGCTTGACGGTATCCACTCTGTTGTATAATTAAATGATGGTTTTTTAAAGTCATATTGGCTTTTTTCATTTCTGTTTCTGTAATGCTATCATATAAAGATGACCGTGTCGTATTGATAATAATAAAAAAGCAACATACGTTAGGCGTGTGCTCGTAAGCTTGAACCATCATCTAAGGGTAGATAATGATAATATTTATATTACAACCAAAAAAAAAAAACTTTACCGTATCAAAATGCGATCGTTATTTTAGTTTTAAGACTAAAAAAAAAATCGTTTTATCGACCACAAATTCACTGCACATGTGGGTTATTAAATAATTTTTTTTTTTAACTTCTTTTACGTTTTTTTTTTGTTTATGCTTCGTAGGTGTAATTTTAATTTCAATAAAAATAAAAAATTAAAAAAAAATGTTAAAAGTCGTCATTTATTAAGAAATTTTAATTTCACTGTTGTAGGTTTTGACCTTTTATTATTTATTTTTCTTTCTTTCTTTTAACAATGATAAGTTGTTACATATTTATCTACTTTGTTTTTTTTTTTTTCTTTCCTCTTTTTGGTAAATGACTTTCATTATGATCACTGATGCACGACATTGTAGAATTGTTTTTGGTTATTTTCTGTTAATACTGGAACTGCAAGTGGCATTTCATGTTAACAAGTGACTGTATTTAAGGATGTAAATGTAGCTTACTTATATTTTTTTTGCTTTCACGATGCTAATATGTTAATTTAGTTTTGCAAACTACATTATGATGATGTATTGTTATTGTAATGTTGTGCGGTCAAGAGCGGACATAATAAAATGAAACTGATTTAGATAACCGCTAGTGAAGTTGTTGGATGAAAAAAAAATTAAATTCTTTTTATGATTATTGCAAGTTGTTTGAACTTTTTTTCATCTTTTATTTAATTTTATTTTTTTTTTGTTGTTTGTGCTCTAGATTTCTTGGTAATTTGAAAACAGAAGAGAAATAAAAAAATTAATAATGCTGCTTATTGTTGAATGATCCTCTTATTATTTTTTATCTTAAAAAAATTTTATTTATTTTTTTCGTTTTGCATTTAAGCGTTTCATCAATTGAGAGCAGAAATGTTTTGATTTTAGTTTATGCAAAAAAATAAGGTTTTTAAACTTTGCAAAATACTAAGAAAAATATGAGAAAATATTACTGAAAATTTGTTCTTTAAACTAAAATAAGAAAGAAAGAAAAAAAAAAAAAACTTTCATAAATGCACGTGTTTGCCAGCACAAAATAACAGCAGCAACGAAAACTAAAGATTCAAGTTGCACAGGTAAAAGAGCAACAGAAATTAAAACAACACAGCACAGCTCGTTATGATGATTAAAAAGAGAATAAAAAAAAAAAAAGGTGCTATTAAAGTCGTATTTTTATAACACGAACAATAAACTACATTAATTGCGCAAGCTAAAAACATTTTTTTTTTGGTTTTTTGGTTTTTTAATTTAAAAGCCAGCAATGCTACAGAAAAATAAAATCAACAAGAGGAACCATATGACGCGTGGGTAGAAGCACGAGCACCGATAATAAATAATGATAAGTTTATAATTACAGCACGAATTTCAACCCTGCAATAAATTGTTTTTTTTTTTTTTTTATTTTTACAATTGTGCACCATATTGCCTTGATATTTAACAAAAAGGTAATAACAGAAGATACCGAGATGCACGCATATCGGTTTTTTGTTGTTTAACATTTAATAGGTATATATATATATAAACTAAAGCGGCCTATCTTAACGGTCTACAGAGTATTAATTATCTTTATTGTATTCTTTTGTCATTTTATTTAACAGAACGGACAACGACCGAGTTTATTGTTTTATTGAAAATTTTAATTTTTTTTTTCATAGACTTTATTATCTATTTGCGCTGTATGATAATAAGAAAATTTTCTGTTTACTCTTTTCATACAAACAATAATGGAAAACAAAAAAAAAAAATAAAAAAAAATCTTATTTACGTTTTTCAAATGTTAAACAATTTTAGAGCTTAAATATTTTTTGTAATAATAAAAATAAGCAAACCATTAACACACTTAAAATGAACAATGAATCACCGCATAGTTATTGCTCCTTTTTTTTTTAATTAAATTAATTTAATTTAATTTAATTTCAATACCGGTTGGGTTGGTAATATTTATGTATTTCGAGGATTTTTTTCTCCATTTTTTATTATTTTTTTTCATTAACGACAATGGCAATTATATTAAACTTTCAAGTGTCAAGTAATTATTTTATTTCTGTCACATAATTACCATATATATGGATAATAATAATTAAGTTTTGCTTATTAAAAACTGTTTTATATTGTGAATTACGTGATCTTTCATTTACGGAATATTCAGTAATATTTTTCAGTTTTGTTATTATTATTTTTATTCTTATTTTATTTCCAGATAAAAATCTTTTTTTAATTATTTCATTTTTCTAGAGGCGATTATTTATATTTAAATAATTATATTGCTTCTGGATATAATTTAAGATTTAAATGCAAGTGCGACAAGTATTATTGCAATACAAGACATGGCACAATAGCATTTAGTTCCGTATTGGTTTGTTTATTTTTTTTTCTTTAATGTTAAAACTAATTTCAATAAATCATTTTGTTATTTTTATTGTTTAAGCAACCCTTTAAACTAGTTATTAAATAATATCACGCAACAAAGATGACTAATGCTTTACAACCGTTTTTAAAATGTCGAAAATACAAATACAATTCATTAATTAATTATTTAAAAACATATATTCAATGAGTGATTTATACTCATTAGAGATTCACAATTCATATGATGGATTTAGAGCTTTGTTTTGAGCGTAATTATATATGTTGACCAATAAACATGCTACAACTGGAATGTAACTTAAATTTGAACTTTTACTGTATTTTGATTGGTTTGAAATTATTTGTATGCTTAAGTAGCTTAATATTTTGTAATGTACGAATCAACTTAGTTAATTCTATGGTAGAAACACATTAAATGATTCATTTAAATAATTATAGAACTAGGTTGAAGATATTTAAACCCCAAGACCATCTGTTATTAATTAATTTATCATTTAATAAATGAAAAAAAATAAAATAAAAATACCAAAATTATCATATATCCACCCTTGTTGTGTTGTTTTATTTATTTATTACACAACGTGTTGTATCATCATCATCGCCACAATTGATCGTTAAAGCAAAACAGCAAGTATGCTTCATAACATGGATGGCAATCCTCCAGCTGTGAAAATAGAATTGATTAAAACTTAGTCATTTCGTCAGCCTTAATGCGCCTACAAGGGGTTAGATTAATGTAGATAAAATCCTTTATAATTATTATACAATGATAATAAATTTTTGTTTTTTGTTTTCTTTTTTATTTTATGCTCCGTTTACCTTTTATGTGTTTCGGTTTTTTTTTTTTTAACAAATGGAAAGAATTTTCCATAATGGTTCATTTTGAAAAACAGTGCACTAGAAACATAACGACATTTTACCTATAATTATATATTTTTATTACTATTATTAAAGTAGCTGCTTTTGCCAGGTATTGTTTTGACAAATAATATATTATTTGTCATAGAAATGTTACATTTTTTTCTCAATACACCAGCGGGTAATTTAACACATGACCCCTGCTTTAAGCTTTTTTTTTTTTTCTCTTTATTATTTTGCTTCTTGTTTGCTACTTTATATCTTTTAATATATTCGTAAATGTATTTTCTGTGATATTTATAGGCGAAAATAAACTGAAATAGTATTTTCTTTATTTTTATTAAAATTAATAACTTGGAAGACGAATATCAATATATGTACTTTGTGACTGTAACGTTTTTTTTTTTTTTCTGCAAGATTTTATCTTGCATTTGTGTAGTTTTTTTAACTTGAAATACATTTTTTTTTTCTATAGTTTTGTTTCCAATCTAAATTACTTTACATTACTAACAAAAGTTAAGTATAATAAAAAAAAAAAATTAAATAAATAAATAGTTCAGTTAAAAGAATAACAACGAGCCAATATAAAAGAAAAATTTATATCGAAAAACAAATAAATGTGACTTATAACCTTGCGATATGAGATTTAATTTTTTTTTTTTTTTTTGTTTTTTAATATAAATAAAATATTTTATTAAATGTTTTCTATATACATATTATTATTTATTTTTATTTTATTAAACAAAGATAAATAAATAATATTTTTATTGTTGTAATAATAAATAAACCGATAGTGAAACAATAATAATAATAATAATAATAATAATCGTTATTAATAGGTGGAACAGTAAAGTACATACCAATAGCAGTAAAACAATGTAATACAGTAGAGACTCGATTATATAGAATTGTTTTTAATTTAGAATATTTTATTAAAACTATTTCATAATAAGTAAGGAAATTTATAATACATAGTAATCGTTAGTAGAACAAATTAACAAACATATTGTGTAGAAAAGGGTACTCAAAAGGAACGTAAATTGTGATGTTTCTGAAGTTCTCTAAATTTATACAGTGAAACTATAAAACATTACTGTTATTGTTACTGTTATACATTTAGTACAACGAGAACTTGTTAAATATTTGACTAAATTAAAAAGCTTATTCTCAACATATTTAGTCTAAATTAGCTAAATAAACAGAATTTATATAAACTTTATCATCGTATCAACATTGCAAGGTTTTACTGTAATAAATTCAAAAAAAAATGAAAATGAAAATTATAACAACAATCAATGTTATTACATTTTAAATAGTTTGTTCCGTATTTTATTTATACATTTTTGTTGTTTTTTTTTTATTTTTACGTTGTTACTACAATTATGCAATGCATTTCTGTAAATGTCTTTTAATCATGAAATAATCGTTTAAGGTTTTTGTAAATGTAATAATAAAGAAAAAAAAACCAAAAATTAAATAAATATTCATGGCTCATTAAATTATGAAGAACTTTTTTCTGTGTGTTTAGAAAAGTTTTTATTTGCAGTTACTTAGCGATATATCTTAGATGGTTTTGTTTTGAAAAAGAAATATATGAGTACAGTAACATAAGATGTAGTATATTTAATTTATTTAGTAGAGGTTTGTTGCTTTTATACTTGAAATTATTTAAATCATTCAAATCTATGAATCAGAATTTAGCACAAATGTTTTAAAAGTTTTAAGACCCATCGGGAAATTTTTTTTTATTAGTTTAGTCGCATTTAAGTAAAGTCACTAAGTAGTTTTAACCCCTAGCTAATTTTACATCATTTTAAGGAACGCGTACAAACACTCGTATGGAAATTCCTTGTAATTTCTTACTTCATTCTTCACTTGTCTTCAAAGGAATTTCTTTTTCTTTGTTCCTCTATTTAACCTTAATTATTTTTAACTGAAAAGAACCCAACTGAAAACTTAAATAAAAACCACAGTAATGGCTGCATTAGATTTTAATCAAGTATCACGAGGAGAAGAAATATTTTTTTTTTACCAACTTATACAATGAGCAACAACAAGACTAACGACAAACAAAGTACGCATCTTATGTTAAACAAATTTTGTTAAAGAAAATTTCAACTCAACATAATTTAAAACACGTAAATCGTAGTTTCTTCCTTTTTTTCTTATAAATAAATTAAATTCAAAATAAATTAGAGAAACGGGAATAACAAAAAAGCTTTACCGTCGCACGTGATTTTGGTATTTTGTCGCTGCACCAAGTAATGAATTAGCTTTTCTACCATCTTCCTCACCTTGTTTGGTGTCGTTTTTTTTTTTTTTTCGTTTTCTCTAAGTAATAAATTGTCAACAGGTAGATTTAATTTAAAATTATAGTTCTAATATAATTGTAAATAAGCTATAAAGATGTTACGATTATAATTAACCAAAAAGTTTCTACCGACTGTCGTTATTTATGGTGTGCTTCAACCGTATCTATATTTTCATGTATTCGTCTTTCATCACCGAATTTGGTTTCGTTTCTATTTTGCAAAAGAAGTCTAACACAAAAAAAAAAAATCTTCAAATCATCATTAGCCATATGCTCAAAATAGTTTTTCTTTCTTTTATATATAAATTTATTGATTGAAGAACTATTATTGCCGCTTTTTTTTTCTACATACAATCGGTGTTTATTGCGTAATAAATCTAAGTTTTATTACACAAAACATTATTAACAAGTTTTTTTATTTATTTATTTTCTCCACTAACAATCAAAAGCTAATTGATGCAAATAGATTTATAAGAAAAAAAAATGTTTTATTAAATAAAAAAAAAAAGTAAAGAATCGAACAGAAAATGATATATTTTGGCGCCTGTCTTGACATTTGGCACGCTTTCGCCAAAAATAAATAAATTTAACGAAAGAAGCATAGCTCTGGTTGTTATATGGCAGCATAGCTTTACACAACTCATAACAATCACTTTTTTTCTTTTCGTATTAAATTAATAATATATGTTGCGTGTTTAAAGAGAGGAAAACACTTTTTATTTTATTTGTTAATTTTCTTTACTTTGATATCGACTGGTCATATATGAAACAAACAGTAAGGCAATGACTACACCAAACAACATCAACATATTTATTATAAATTGCAGTTTTTTCTGTTGTTGTTATTGTTGTTGTTAATTATAATAATAATAATAAATTTGTTTATTCTTGTAACATTATGTTTATAATAATAAATGTTATTTTGTGTGTTCGGTTAATGATTAATTTATGACAAGATTTTGAGAAAAGACGAAATGAAAGTTGCGTATTAAAATAATTTCTTAATAATCATTTTGCTTCTCTTTTTGTGTATGAAAATTATTTTTTTTTTATTCTTGTTTTACATAATTAAATAAACAAAAATAGTAAAAAAAAAAATAAAAAATATCAGGTTACAAGGAACAAAAACAAACAACGAAATTGCAACATTTTTTACGTAGTTTTTTTTTTTTTTTTTTCTTCTAACAGTAGGATAAACCTGATTTATATCCTGCTGTGCTTTTAATGTTGATACTTCACAAATATACAAGAAAGAAAGAAAAACAACAAACGATTGAATGAATGAAATTTTTACAAAAGAAAGATAAAAAACAAAACCGAAATATCCTTTAAGGAGAAATAAAAAAAAAAAAAACAAACTAAAACTAAAACGCAGACAATAGCAGGTACATTTGTGGGTTTCGTGTTTTTAAAATTAGATTTAAAGTGAAAATCGGTCAAAATAAACTCGATAATCGGCAATGAAACATAAAACGTTGTGACAAACAACAGAATTTTGTTGGTAGAACTATTAAGAAGAAGAAAAAAAAGGATAACTTTGCTGCTTAGATTTGGTATTTAACTGGGAAGGTTTAAACGCAACGAAACAGGTAAATTCCACTTGCGACAATGAAGCGATCTTGTTGTTTATTTCGTCTACATTCATCATTTCTAATAGATTTACCTGTTTTGTTCCATATAATGAAGTTTAATTGTTAAAAAAATGAAGAAAGAAAAAATAAATTTTCGCATGGGAATTTTCAATATTTTTGCTTTTAGCACACAAAAAAAAAATGCAAACAAAGCGATTTTTTTCTCTCGGTGTTGTTGATGGTTTTTGTGCATTTAATAGGATTAAGATTCTGTTGTCTCGAATTGATTTTTTAATTTTTTCTTCGTAAACAATTTAATAAACTGAAAAATAATTATTTTTCACTTAATATTTTGATATTTGACTAGTTTAAAACGAATTTTCATTCATAATTTTTTTTTTCTTTTTTTGGTTGGTTTTCGAATAAAAGAAAAGATGCTTCAAGAATAAAAAATGAATAATTCACGAATATTAAGCAGCATCAGCAGCAACAGCAGAAGAAGTAAAAATGATTTATATTTTCTTTTGAATACAAAATTAGTTAGGTTTTATGTTTCATTAGTTACGGAAGTTTATGGATGTTACACCAGAAAGACAGTACGGATAATATTTCATTAAAATTATTCTATTTGCTTGAACACATTAAATATATATATATTTTTTTCATAATTTTCTGTATTCTACAATGCAGTTGTTGTGTCATAAGTAAAGGAAAAAAAATACTTTTATTAATAGACATCATAAAACATAAGAGTATTTACACGTTTTGGTTATCCAAAACTGTTTTTGTTTTTTTCTGTTTTTGAAAACATATTTTAAAAGAGAAATGACTTTGTCGTGTTGAAAACTCTTTAAAACAGAAGAATTTATTATTTTCTGCTTAGCTGTCGTACTCTTGTTACCATGAACAGTTGAGTTAAGTTTTTTATATATATTAATATTTACATGTCATCATTAAAGCAACACAATACACTTCTGCACTTTGCTAAATAAATTATTTTTCCATGTCTTTACACGATCCTTTAATTGTTATTAGAACTGTGGTACTTTCGTTTTCATAGAAAATTAACAAAGTGAGAAAATATTTGTTTCGTGCAAGCTTTTGACACTTAGCTACCCTAAAGGATTTTACTTATGTAATTCCATGTAATTTGTATTGTTTTGAATTATAAGAATTCTTGCTCATTCATGGTGAAATTTAGCAGCTAATAAGGTGAAGGTGGATGAGATTCCACTCTACAGAAAAAAAAAAAAAAATGTTTCAGACTTCCTTAAACCAAGAAATCTTATTTTTTTATTTTTCATTTATATTAAATAATTAAATTTGATCTTGAAATAAACACTTGTGGAAAATAAGCTTTTATTATTTTTTTTAAATTAAATTTATTGGATATAATTAAATAAATATTTAAATTAAATTTTTATTTTTAAATTATATAAAAAAAAAAAAATGTAGGTGTGTATGCAGAAAAAAAAATTATTATTGGCGCCACACAATATAAAGTAGTGAAGGAAAATAAAAAAAAATAAAAATCCAAGTCGAATTGTTTGTTATAAACAATCGCTCATGGCTTTATTCCATTTATATGGTTTAAATGCTATTAATAGTTTTTGATATATTTATAGGTTTTTTGAAAATTTATATTTTTATGCGTAATTTGAATAAAATTTTCTTTATTTTTTTTTATTTGCTTGTTAAAGTGCAACCAATATATAATGTACGATATAACACAGAGTTATAACACTGCTTAATACTTATTATTATTAATAATATTATTTACAATTAAATACAAAATTACTCAATTACAAATTGCAGTAATTAATGTAATGATGATTTGTTATATACAAAAGTAAATAATCATTTCTGTTATTTCGTTAAAACCGTTTTAAATGCAATTAAAAAAATTTTATTAGATAAATCATAGTTTAAAATTAAATAAAATTTATATTTTAATGAACTAACATTAAGTACTTACCATTACGTACAGAAATTAAGTGCTAAAATAATAATAATAAATAAATAAGTATAAAAAACAAGAAGTTTTTTTTTTTTTTTGTGAAATATCCACTATTGTAGACAAATTAAATTATCTAATCGGATTAAAATAATTTCAAACGTTTTATACTTTAAATCTAATTAAAAAAATTGTTTCAATTGGACGCAAAAGCAGTAAACTACTTGTTTGTAATAACAATAAATAAATAAATAAATTATATTTCATAACGCAAATTGTGTCATTTTATGTTTCGTTGTACAAAAGTATGGATTAACAGAGTTAATAATTTCCTTCCTCTTTAATGTTTTGAATTTTTTTATGTTCTTATAAAAAATATCGAGTAGAATTAATACAAGTTTTATGCATAGTTTTTGTTTAATTTCTCTTTAAATCTATATTTTTTTTTTTATTTTTATTTTGTGTTTCAATTTATTTTATCACTTTTCATTATACCATTTAAGGTATACAAATACAAAAGCACTAATTTATTTATAAAGCTTGATACTTTACTTAACATTATTTTACACTCGCTTATAATACACTTTATAACTTTACTTAACTTGTTCTTTTTTTTTTATTTCAATAATTTGTTAATCGGTGGTAATAAATTAGCATCTTTTGTTGTTATTTTAATCGAGATTAAGTGTATGTATAAAATTGGATGGAAAAGCACAAACAACATCTCTAAACTGTGCATACATGGTATATTTGTAATTAAATTAACATGCATGTTCTATTGTGTTTCGTGTAGAAAAATGAAAGATTTTCACGGTACAGGTAATGAAAAATAAGAATAAATTTTTATTCTTAACTCAATGAAGAAGATTTTTTGATTTCATTATTTGACCAAAACTGAATGAATGGATAGAGAGAAGCTGCTACGTTTGTATTCAAATTATTTAACTATTTTGCAACTTTATTTATGCTGAATATTTCTAATCATATATTGCGTGGTTTTTCTATCGTATCGTCGTAATTATACGTAGATAACACAGAAATGATGATTTTTCTACATAACGGCAATGTTGCCGACAAATGGAAACAAAAAAAATTCTTTTAATTCATCTAATCCGATAAAGAAATCAACTTTTGCTCGATGTGTTATGCTTAATTAGCATAAATCAGTTTGTTTGAATAAATAGAAATACTTTCATGTTCTGCTAAATTTTTAATGATTACATAATTAACATAATTACTGTAAACATATCTTTTTGGATTTTGTAATTAAATAATGGAAAAGAGAAAAAAAAAATATATTCATTACATACACAGAACTTGGCGCCAATGCTAGTAAAAGAAAGAAAAAAACTCTCGTAAAAAGTTGTAACATCCGGAAGCTGAATGCAAGGAATACAACCTTTTATGTTTTTTAATTATTTATAGTTAGTGCTATCAATAAAACACGGAAAATACATAAATTTCTAAGAGTAAGAAGTGTATGCTTTAGTAATTTCATTTTTTATTTTTATTTCAGTGGATTTAAGTCAACGATGATTTAGGGCGAAATATTTTTTAAATTTAAAAAACATCTGAGGCTACCGTAAATGTGGTTATAATGATTTAATTTCACTTGCTCCCATTAAATAAAAATTTATTTTATGTTACCCAAATAATTCTTAAAATATATTCAACTTAGTAAAAAATACTAAAGACATAAATCATTTTAATTTTAAGGAACTATTTCGAAATGTGTCTGAAACTAAATGCGGAAAGGGTTCTTTAACTACCTTGTTCTCAATACGATGTTACAAAACACAAAATAACAAAAAAAAAAAATAAATACAACAAATTAATGAGCACAATGATATCTTTGCACCAAGTGCATTAAGTGATCTTTAAATCTATAAATAAATTAGTTTTTTTTTTTTGGTTGGAAAATTATCACAAATCGAAAAGTATGATCTATATTTTGAGAATGTTTTTTTCTTAGTTTTTGTAGCGTGAAGGGTGTCGGTAATTTATTTATTAATTTTTTCTTTTTTCACTCTTTTTCGTTTAAATAAATGATTTTGATTTATGTTTTGATGGTTTTATGTAGATATTTTTTTTTTTTTGTTGATTTAGTAACACGATGGTTTTAATTAGGAATAACAATTATATTTATTTTGTGCTTGTTGTCATTATTATCATTGGTAAAGAGACAGGAAAATTATATAAAATGCTATTATTGGACAGTTTTGACATGTACTTCATTATCACGATCACTATTATGGATTATTATTGAAAATTAAATATAAGTAAGTAAGTAATCAGGAAAATAACTTGTTAAACTAGTGTGCAGCGTTTTATAATTAAAATAATTGGTGATAGAAACATGTTGTTATGCGATTATAACAGAGGCTAATAACGTTGTTTTACCACGAGTTATGTTAAATTTGGTAATTTAAGACGGTAAACCGATTCTAAATAATATCTATTTCGATTTAAATCTATACAACTAGATTCTAGAGTACAGTAGCATAAATATCAAATAAAATAATAATTATTAATTATTATTATTATTATTATTGTTACAAAAGGTAACACAAAGTGCAATATTTAAATCATTAAAAATAATATTATTATCATTTTTGCTGTAACAATCACATCACGAATATAACAGGTTATAAAGTATATTTATATATTTTTTTTTATTCACCTTTGAGTCAGAACAAATCAAGTGTAAATAAGTAAAACTCGATATGGTTTCACTAAATTAATAAAAAAAAATTTAAATTAAATAAATTAAAACGAAATGAAAAGAAGTAAAAAAAAAAAAAGAAAAAAATTCATTTTATTCTCTGATTATCATACTTTCAAAATGCAAAAATAAAAAAAAAAATTCAAATATTTCTTCTTTTTTAATTTTAAAATGTAAAGGTAAAGGTGTTTGCTGCTCAAGAAGTTAATTTCGTTTTTCCTTTTGCTCGTTTTTTTTTTTTTTTTATCTAAAAACATTGGTGTCTTTGTTGTTATTGTTGGTGTTTTTTAATACAACTTTTACGAGAATTTTTATACAGGTTGCAAGTTACAAGTTGATGCAACGTGACAAAATATAAGATACAAGTAATCGCAAGTCTGAAGGGACTTTGGCCACCGTTACCGTTTCAACATTTTTTTTTCTTTTAAACCATTATGCAAATAATAATTTTCATCGAAAATGGTGTACTCAATATTCAGTAATTTGTTTTATGTTTTATTTCTACTTTACTGTTTGTATTTTCGTGTTTTATGCTTTATGCTATCAAAATAAAAAATAATAAAAAAAAAAAAAAATTGTAAATTTACAAAACCAAAGCAACATACCCGGAATATATAATAAAAAAATAAAATATCTTTTATGCATTTAATACAATTTTTATATTGGAATGCACAAACTATTTATTTATAGTTTTTTTTTATATGATATTACCTTGTTAATGCAACAGAAAACAATTATTTGCATTGCAAGGTACAATTGCTTTATGTGCTGTGCACATCTTGGTACTTTAACGCTAACGTTCATTATTATGCGGGTTATTAACAATAATTTTAATTACTGCAAGAATATTTATAGAATATTTTGAGAATATTCGAAGAATAGTTTTTAGATGTTTTGTTAAATGTCGTGAAAAAAGGTTTTTTGTTGCTTTTTACAAGTGCAACTTTGAAAGAGTTTTCAATTGTCGATTTTATGAACGTTTAACACGAGATTATCACTAACTTATATTTCGTTGGAGTTTAGAAGTTTCAGAAATGTTCTAGATACATGGTTCTGTCAGGTTTTAGACTTTCAAACTTCGGCTAGCAGCTTAAAAAAGTTTTAGATGCATAAAACCTGACAAAACGGTTTTAGACTCTATTCGTACAAAAGAAAAAAAAAATTCAACATGCAATTTCTGATTTTTGCGATTGTAACTGAGCTAAGTTTTTCTTTATATTTAAACCAAAATAAATAAAATTGTTTATCTCTTTGTATAAAACTTTGTATAAATCAACAAAAAACCGAGTAAAAACTTAAAAAATTAAAATAATCTTAATCTCATTAAACACACAGAGTCGAGTGTACTTAATTGATATTTTAAATTTATTTAATGCTAATTACTTCCGGGAACTTTAAGAAATAATTTTATTTCTTTATTTATTTATATTTTATATATACATATTTTTTTTTTCTTAAAATATGACAAATAGCATTCAACATTTCATTTGTGTGATCAAAAATACTTAATTTTTCGGTTTTATTTTCTTACATTTTTTGTTATTTCAATAATTATGCAACGATGTTAAAAAAGTAAATGAGTTTGAATCTTAATAAAAATTAAATGGATTTTAGGTCATAAATATGGTGTGATGTGTGCTATGTGTGTGTGTGTGTTTTTTTTTTTTAACCGCTGTCTCTTCAACAGACAAGTAAATATAAATATAGGAAGGAGTCACAAAATATTTATTCGTTGTTTGTTATGATGAATGATTACGCATGGACAGTGTGCATTACTGCTTAATTTTTTTTTTTTTTTGTTATTGTTTGCATCGGCGTACGTAAGTTTATTAAGTGAAATAAGAAGAAAAGGTAAAAAAGAAGCGAAACGGGATCTTTTTGAATTTTAATGAACTGATTTGTAATGACCACCATGTATTAAAAGCACCAAAAAAAAAAAAAAAATACTATTTTTAAGGCTTAATGCAATTATAAAGATGAAAACATTTCTGTTTATTATTTTTATTATTATTATTTTTTTTTTTTTGAAGAATAAATCCACGCAATAAATTTCCAATGGGGTCATTTGGTAATCAAATGTCAAATGTTAATACTCTTAAATCTGACAGCATGAATATATGATTTTTTTTTTTTTTTTTTTTTTTTTTTTTGCTGTTGTTTATTTGGTTTTTTAAAGTGCATTTTACTCTTTTCTTTTTCACTAAATGTATTTGCCATGACTTTTGCATGATTTAATGCTTTTTAAGTAATTTTTCTTAATTTATCTTTTTTGTCTTTTTTTTTTCTTTGCTTTTATTTAACTTTCAGTCTATGAGGTAAAGATACTTACATGCCGCATTCTCAAAAATATTTTTATATTTGTACAAATATGTATTTTATGTTAGATAATTATTATATTCGATTGCTAATATGTCGGGGTGTAATAATACTGTGTAAAATAATTAACATTTATGTCGCTCAGTGAAACTTTACACGATCAATTTGTTTTAAAAACCGTTAAAATACAGTGAAAGTTCATTCAGAATATTTTGTTTTATGTTCTCAAATACCTAAATAATACTTTTGTCAACAAAGTATATCTTTCTACAACACTGTTTAATGTGTAATCTTTAAAAGAACATCACATACTATGTCTGTTAATACTATACCTAATGCAAAAGAAGACATAAGTTATGCAGCACTCATGTTTAATCGTATTATTAGAAGCGAATTTAACTGCTTTTTCTACTTTTATTATGTGATGAAATTGATATAATTTTAGCACATTTAATCCCTATTGCATTAACAAAAATAAAGAGAAAAAACTTATTTATAGACATTTTATATTTATTGAAACAAGTTTAAAATATTTCAAATTACTTTACATTACACGTATCTGCCATTAATTTAATGAAAACAATTTTTTGTTCTGTGAGCAAACAATTTTTGCCATCCGATGCACAAGCAGAGTAAATGCTTCAATAAATTAATAAAAAAAAAAAAAAAGAAAAATTTTTTTTTCATAAAAACATGATACGAATTATTTGTTTATTGATTCCATGATTTCGTTAAACAGTTTCATTTTATCACAGCAGGTTGAATAATAAAAAAAAAATTACTATTTTGGTGGCGCCCACCATTTTTATCAAAATTACTTTGTAACTTTAAAGCCTTGCTGTTAGTTAATTTATTTTTAACTTGAAAAAACTTAAGTTTCCTTGTTTTTTCTTCTGTTAAGCTTGTAAAATACAAGGTGAATTATTCGGGTGGATGTTTACTGCACTGAAATTTGATATTTCATTGAAGGTGCAACAATATAAATATAAATAATTAATAAAATATGATAAATTGCACATCAAAAGTATTTAATTTGCATTGAAATAATTTTATTTTACGTGTTTAATAATTTTATATCGTAAAAGTATTAAATTTAAGTATACTAGAAATATTTTAACTGAGGTTATGATTAAAATTAAAGATTATCATCATAGGTGGTCGATTATATTAATTTTATTACAAATTATTGAAAAAATTTATTGTTTTTTATTCGGTAATTTTAAAGGAGAAGAAAACATATTTTGATAGAATTTTTGTCTTTTTTTATGACTGAATTAAAAAGTTAAAATAATCTTTCACCTATAAATAGCTCAGATGTGGTTAACAGAAATTTAATGTGTTGGGGTTTTTTTTTTACTACTTTTTTAATAAAATAAAACGAAAAAAAAAAAAAAAAACAATAAATTAAGTTATTTTAATAAAAGTTTACACAAAACAAACAAATTTGTAAAAATTAAGAGGAAAAAATAACCTCACACCGTGATCGCGTGCTTAAATAATAAAAAAATAATAAATATATATTAATTTTCTTATTCTGTATGAATTATAGTGGTAGAAAGGTTTATTCGGTAATTTTAAAAATATTATTATGACAAATTATTTGATTACTTCAGACATTTGTTTTTATTGGATCTTATAAACATGAACATAAACAGCGAGAGACAATAGGGATAAGGCCTAACACATTGCTGCAAATATTCTGTATCTGATCAAAAAAAAAAAATATATTTTAATTCACAAAATAGAAAAGTCTCAAATTCCATAAAATTGAAGCGACTTCTTTAACAAAAACAAAATTAATAAAATTGTGTTTATGAGTTATCGGCTATTGTTAGTGGCAGTGCCGCTGTTCTAACATTTAATATTTTCAATCATGCGGGTACAGGTGATTTTGATCATTTAATGTATGCAAAAGTATTTAACAACCTGTATTTCTGTTCACTTTAGTATTTATGTTTTAACGATTTTAAGATTAAAAACTTAGAAACAGGTAAAGCAATTTTCCACAAATGAAGAAATCGAATTAAATTACGAAGTGCAATCATAATAATACGATGAATTTCAGTATCAGATAAATTGCTAAAGGTATTTACCAATACTCTATTAAAACAGCTAAATAAAGGACTAAACAGAAAACGCCCTTAATTCAACATAATAATCTTTATCTATTGGTTTTGCTTTGGTTTACAGCATTAAAAAAAAAACAGGTGGCTAAACGGAAATACTTGTGTCTCCACTAAACTATTACAAAGGGCGTGGGAATTTCATAAATATTTCAACAAAATCTATTTCATACTTTTTAAACTTTATTTAAATTTTCCTTTCAGATTATATTCATTCAATCATTTACGTTTTTATAATTCATTGTGTCGCCTAAATTAAATTAAATAAAAACGTGAAAATAAATGATTTTTACGATAGCAAAGTGACTGCTATTTTATATAATCGCTTATATAATACACACAACAATTTTATTCAGTAAATAAAATTAATTTTTTTTTATCAGTTTATTAACTCAAAAGAAACGAAATAAATAAATGAAATATTCCTACGCAAATGTTTGTTTTGTAACTAAAGTTACTGACATTAACCAAAAAAAAAAAACAATTTTTTTCTTAAAATAACGACGGAAGGATGATATTTAGTTCAATTTAAACCATAAATAGCATAAAAATTAATACTTTACTTTACTAATTTACATTTAATTTATATGTTATCGATATTTAAAAGGTGTCTTTGGACGATATTTATGATAATTATTTGAATAAACAATTTATAGTTAATTATTAAATGAGAAAAAGAGGGAAAAAATGAAAAATAATACGGGCAAACGGTCGTTTTATTATCTTTTTTATCACTACACTTTGTCACTTTGTTAATAAAACAAAGAAATGATAAGAAAATAGAATTATTTTCAGGAATTTAACATGGTTTTAAATGTAAATAAATTATTGACAACAAAATTGCATGTCTCTAAGCAAATAATTGTTTTAATACATAATTCGGCTAGAAACTTTTTAATATATAATTAAACAATAATCCTCGTATACTCACTTTTGCAAAGTATTACTTTGGATGTCTAAAAGAATCTTTAACAGTTTGTCTAGCAATCTTCAGCGGATATTTTGATTGACTGATCTAATTTATTTCCAATGTAAAATAAAAATCTTGCACGTGTATTTTTATTAATCAAAAGCAGTATATAACAAAAGAAAAAAGATTTAAATAAATAAACAAAACGCTGATGAAAGTTTTTTTTTTTTTATAATATGTAAAAAAAAAATGAATAAATAAATTTAAATCACTAAAGAAAACGAAGATCTTCATTGTTCATTCGGTGGTTCTTAAGCATCATCTATTATTATTATTATTATTATTTGTATTTAAAATGCAACTTCCTTCCTTTTGCGTCTTTCTATTCATTTATTTGCTGGCGTGATGTTTTGCTGGTTTTAAGATGTTTTCTCATCTTTTAAATACATTTTCAAACAAAAAAAAAAAGTTTTTTTTTTGTGGTGCTATATGAATACGGAACCTGTATAACATCCGGGTGATTTAGGTTTTTTTCATTTTTTTTATTAAAATTATTTTTTGTGTGACGATTCAGTTGTGTTTTTTTTTGCGCGTGTTTTTTCTATGTACTTGTTACCTGTTTATGCCATGTGGAGAATTTTTTGTTAGTTAACAAATCACAATAGTTCTTTTAGTGATCTGCTAAGGGTAACGAAATAATGATATTTTGTTAGTTTAACTGTTTAACTGAAATCAAGATGAGTCGGTAGACTATCTAGTAAATTAGCACATTGGAAAAATATATTTTTAAAAAACCGGAAATGTATTTAGTTCAAATTAACACTATATCGTATTTTGTGTGATACGATAAGCTAGTCAAGTTCCCATCAAAATGATCATCGAAACACATAATTTTAGATGAGATATTCATGATGGTTTTCTGCAATCAACTAGTATCTCAATCTTGATACAATCAAAGCAATTATCATTTGCTACCAATATGTTACATTTTTCTAATATTCGAAAACACAAAAATAAATATAATTAGCGAATTCGTGGAAGCGTAAATAAAATATGTATATATATGGGCGCGTGGCAGGAAATTGTTGACTTTATTTTGTTGTTGCTGCTCCTATTGTTTATAATAATTTTTCATACATTATAAAAACGAATTAATGCAATAAAACAATCATATTATATTAAATAAAATAAAATTATAAATGTAGATAATATTTACTTAATAAAAATGTGAAGACAACAGTTGGTCAAATGGAAATAATTGAAGCAAACAGACTGTCTTTGTACCTATGTCACAGCCTATATAAAGCTTGACGATATATATTTTACATTTTTTTTATTTTTTTTTCAAAATTTAAATGAATTCATCATCCATGCGTGATAGTAAAAAAAAAATATATATATATATTTTTACGATGATGATGGTTATATGAATGGACGACTAACTTTTATTGCTATAAGTTTGCTGGTTTTAGTTATTCCTTATTTAATATATTTATGTAAATATTTTATGCTCAATGGTAATATTAATGCTAAAATACACATGTGTGTAGAAACCTTATTATTGTTGAAAAAAAAAAAAACAGAAAAGAAAAGGAAATTAAATTGTTCAAAGTGTTCCTTTTAAACAAAAAATTGCTTCTTTCAGGTTTTAATTTTTATTTATGTAAATTTCTGTTTTATACTTCTTTTCTTTCGTTTTTCTTTTTCTTACATGCATGATTTATTTATGTAATTTTTTAATTTTTTTACATAACAAGGGAGTAATATTAGCGTACTCTAAGCTTTATTAATAAATAAAAAATTAAGAAAAAAAAAAAATTAAAACATTATTCACATCCGTTTAATTCATAAGAAATATTTAAGTTACAATTATAATTATTTGAATAATCTTTATTATTATTCGTTTAAATAGTAAACAATTTTGTTTGTAATAAAAATAAATAAATAAATTAAATTTTGATACATGTATGACCAGTAGATATGGTTTTATGGCATATAAGAATTTTGTATGTTTAACTAGTAATACCGAATTATTCATAAAACTCATCAGCGTAATGCTGATGTTGTCCTTTACATTTAAAGGCATTATTTCTTATTAAAAGTTTAAAGTTTATGAACTGAAATGAATCGATATCACGTTTTATAATCAATACAGCTTTTGAATATAAACTAAAAACTTGCATATGGATTATTTTTATAAAAAGATTCAATAAAATAAAAGGATTCTGATTTAGTTTATTCTATTTCACTCAGCCAGTAAGAACCATGAAAAGACGCGAGAAAAGAATCGCAATCAGTAAGTCGGCTTTACTCCTGTAAATAACATAGAGTCTTTATCTATTTTCAATGAATTCGTGCTTTAAGTAGCCAAAAATACTAAGAATACATAAAAAAAGGCATAAATAAAAATAATCATTTTAGAATGTTCTCACTAAACAACAACACTAGGTGTCACATCGATAAATAATTATTAAAAACGAAAAAGTGAATTGGTTTTCAGCGAAAACAAGTAAACATTTATTTACTGCAAACAAGTAAAACAAAAAAAAAACAATTTTTAAATAACAAGGTAATAATAATCTATAAAATCACAAAAAACAATAATTTTTTTTTTTTTTTTTGCTATATAATACATATTATTGTTTTCATGAAAATTTCATAATCGTTGATTATTAATAACGATAAACAAAAAAAAAAAAATAAAAAATAAAATAAAAATGTAATAAAAGTAAATCATAGAAACACTCTTGATATAATTGTGCTGTCGAAAAAAAAAAATTATCTAGTGAGAAATTATGTTGAAAGTTTTAAAAATTATTTTTCAATAGGTGATTTACGAGATTATTATGATTTATATTTATTATGTTGAACAATAACGAAACAACCAAGCATCTAGTTTTATTTGTTTCTTTTTTTTTTGTGGATATTAATAATAAAAAAAAAATATAGAAAAATATTAGAAGTAGAGAATTTTTTTTTTTTTTTAATTAAATTAGGTAATATTGTCATTGGTTATACTCATAACTTAAGTTATGATTTACTTTGAAATTGTATTTTCTTGTAAATTGTCACTTTTATTACAATTTATTGTAATAACACATGTGCATTGTATTTAAACCGTTTCGCTATTAAGCGTAGTGTCTATTGTGACTTTATATAGACTTTAAATTACCTTTGATATGATAACAAATACTGAACTTTAGTACACTTGCAAATTAATAATAACACTTATTAATAAACATTCATAATTAAATTTTACTTTTCAAAAATCTGTTCAGAAGAAATTGTTGAATTCCGCCTTGAGTTAACGAATAATCGTATCGTTTTCTAATCAAATTTCTATGATAAATTGTCTCATTAATACAAAATTAGTGGTTTTCTCTTTTTTATAACATAAATTAACAACTCGATTATTGCTTAATTAATTAACATATAAATTAAGCGATATTTATATAAATCAACATTTATTATAGCATCCAAAAAAAAAATACATGAAATTTAGCATTTTAATTAAAAATTTCGATAACGAAATTTCTGTGCAAAAACAAGGATTTACATAAGCAGGCAGACGCAAATTATATAAACACAACAGGTGAGTAAAATCCAATAAATATTCTAAATAATTATTTTATTCAACATTCTAACAAAAACACTCCCATTAATGCTTATATATAAAATTTTGATTTGTTTGTTCTGCTTGTTTTAATTCTTAAATCGCGTCTAAAATACATCATATAAGAATAATAAATAAAAAAATTCAACAAGAAAAAACACCCACATAGTATGAATAGCATCATGTATAAAAGCTTTTTCTCATAATTTTATTAAATTTTATTTTTAGTTAATGAACGTTAACAATTAAGAAAATTGTTTGTACTATGTAGGTAACTAGTAACAGCGTTTACGTGTTATCATCATCATTTCATCACGTTTTTCACATTTTTATTTTAATAAATGTTACGAATACAAAATTTTTACTTTGGCTTTACCTCTATTTTCAATGTATATAATAATAAATTGGGAGTATGCTAGAAGGAATATAAAATAAAATAATCAAACGTAACCAACAAATCACTAATTGACACAATGTCATTCTTATTAATGTTGGCTTTCTATGCTTAACATAAGAGTCTTGTTCTATTGTTATAAATTTATATGTGCAGTTTCAAATGTTCACTCATTTTCTGAGGTTTTCACAGTATATTATGTACGATGCTTTGAATTGATTAGATGACTCCTTGTGGAAATTATTCATGTTAATCATTATCATAACTTAGAAAATGGATAGAGTTTACAATTCACAGCATTTCAAATTAGTTTTGTTATAAAATATAAAAAAAAACTGGCTTAAGTCACTATTTTATGTCAAAATAAGACTAAAAATGTCATAGCTGTGCATTTTGGTATTATTTCTGTTTATAAATTTATTAAATTTTTCATTCAAATTTTTTAATTCAGCTAAAATTTTTTGGTATAATTTTTCATATCTTAGCTTCAATTTTTTTTTTTGTTTTGTTTGTTATTTTTGTATCATGCGTGGGTGTTTTAAAATTTTTTTTTTTTATTTTTCTCTTCTTCTTATGTTATTATTATTTTATTTTATTTTATTTTGTTTAAGTCATATAACTAAGTGATGCTAACATTGATGCGTCTTTTCTTAATATTTTAAGTGAAAACAATATTCAACGAGATTTTGCTGCTTATATATGTCGCCATTGAAAATGTTCACGAAGAAACTTAACTTTAGCATCTTATTGTATCGATTTTTTTAACGTATTTAACTTAATTTAGTTTCTTTAGTTAAATTTATATCATACTAATAAGCTTAAAATCTAAATGATCATAATTATATAAATAAACATAATTTATGTTAATGTATTCAAAAAAATATTTATTTAAAATCTTTTTTTTATTTAATTAAATGATTAATTGTTTAAACGAAAATATTTAGTTTTGCGCGTGGCAAAGAAGAATTTTTTATTCTTTATTTTATTAAATTTTCTAATAAAGCATTTTCTAGTTTTTTTTTTTTTTTTTGTTTGTTTGTATTATTTATTACACAAATAATTCAATTTTGATGATTAATTTTTTTATATTGACTATTGTTGATTCTAAATACGTTTAAAATGAGAAAATTCTAAAATTATTATTTTTTTTCTTTTCTACCTTTTTATGTCTTTATATTATATTGGGTATAAAGAGCATGATTAATTGATTTTTTAATCAATTAAAGGCGTTTATTGTGTTTTTTTTTCCCTGTGTGTTATTTAAAGTAATTTTTTTTTTGATTTTCTTCAAGACATTTTTTTTTATCTTAAAAATCTAGTGAATTGTGCTTACCGTAACGTAAATACTTTAACTTAGCGGGATGCTTTGGTTATAAAATTTATCCTAGTGTACATTGTATCAGAATTTATCATGATAATCTAAACACGATTGCATTTTGTTGTTTATAAAAGGTTAAAGGCTATTTGCTAGCCAATATATTGATGGTGGTAAAAACAATCTATATGTAACAACATATAGCTGTTGATTGTGCCTACCTGTTCTTCATTAATTAATAAAACATCGAAACGAAAAAATACAATTTAAATTGTTTTATTTATTGAAAAATATAAAACGAAACGAATGTTTGATCAACGTCAGTATTTTTAGAAGGAAAATATAGCAAAAAAAAAAAGAAGACAATTTGGTCGTGATTTGTTGTTGATTTTAATTAATCTCATTAAAAAATTATTTACTGTAACCATCGAGCTTAGTTTTGTTGTTTTAGATTTTTTTCATGTAAATTTACCATAGTTATAAAATTCAATTAGTGTTTGTGTTGTAATAAAGGAACTTTATTCATTTGATATGATTATTATCGTTATGGGTATGACATTGAATGTCTTATATTGTTGATATGACTTTTGTTGCGTCCTTAGGCTTATTTTAAATACATTACTTGATTATAAATTCTTTGATAAACACAATTCAAAAGAAATGTTTATAAAATTAAATCCTTATTATGCTTATCTTGTATTATACCCCGTTTTCTATATTACATCAAATCGTATTCCTGTTAAAAAATTTTATTCAAATATAATAATAAATAATTCAGGATAAATAATTAATATTCATTGAAAAAAAAGAACGAAAGGTAATATTGAATCAATAGGCAAAAGGTTTGCTTATGCTAAACAATTTAAATGCATCGAAACACAAACAAATACTTAATTTTTCTTATTATTATTTTTTTTTTTTTAAATGAATTCATTGCCCTAGGGTCATAAAAGTTTTTTTTTTTTACATTTAGACAATCAATATTTATCAATTATTTGAATCTTTTATATATATTTTCTGTTATTAACAAGGTCAATGTTCCTTCTTTAATATTTCTTACTTTTTGTTGTATAAATAAAAACAAACAAAAGTGCTAGACACCAGCGGATATTGAACGTGTCAAAAACGATTGAATTAAAGTTTTTTTGTGAATTAATTTTTATGTTTTTTAATGTAAATTTTTTGATTTAATTAAATTTTTTTTTTTTTGTAACAAAATTGAAATTAAAAAGGAAATTTATTTATTATTTATTAAAGAAAATACATAAAAATAGTTCTTTTCTTTTGGTTTTATAATCGAAACATCTGTGGTAAAAACACGTACATCGTGTGAAAATTATTTTTTCATCGCTTTAGTAAAAATTTTAAATTTCATTAAACCGATTTTAACCGCAGTGTTACAAAGAACAAAAAAAACTAATAACAGAAAAAAAATAAATTCTGTATAAATTTATGTCGCGTTTTTTTATGTGCTGTTAAATCAAAATGTGCTGCTTTTATGTAGAGAAATTTCCTTTTTTTTTATTTTTGGAACTTTGTTGTTTGTTATTCGGCTTTTTGTTTACTTATTTGAGTGTTTTTGTTTACTTTTATTATGCTTCTGCCTTCTTTTAAAGACACAAAAGGGTTTGACCTCAAAATCGTTGCTTTTTTTTTTTTCTTCATTTCTTTGAAAAACCTATTTAGCTGCTTTATTCATGAGTAAAATGGTTTTTTTTTTGTAAGCAGACAACGCTTTTAACATAAAAATAATCTAACAATCAATATTTGTTTCGTTATTATTATTATTATTATGATTAAAATACAAAATAATATGCATTACAATGTGCACACACATGTATTAAACGATGTTATAATTCTATTGTTGTAGGTCATGGCGTTTTTACATATTGTACAGTGCTTTCTACCTTTAATATAAAAATGGTTTTATTAATAAAATGCGAGGGTGTACTTTACGGGAATATTTAACCTTTTTTATTCTTTCTACTTTAATGTTTGAATTTTATTAGTGGGTGAATAGAAGTGTTTTATGATTGTAATGTGTGTTGATTATTGTAATAAAATATTTCGTTATTAGAATATATGAAAAACGCAGGTAAATTATTGATACAAAACTTGTTACATTTGCTAATAAAATTGGTTGAAATTTCATAAATTTAAATTTAAGGAAGTAAAATGTAATTGCAAAACACTCAATCTTTTTAAAAACACTTTACGAGCAATGTATATTTATGTATCACTCAGCAAACAAACTCGTTATAAACTTGGTTAAGTGTTTAATTGTTTAAAACACACAAAAAATATTTAAAAAACAGCGAATATGCACCTGTCTCAAAATGTTTACTAATTTTTTGATGGAGGTAGATATATAGTTTAGCAAAAAAAGTATCTTTACCAAAAAAAATAAATAAAATAAAAATGCAAAATCCGCATATTGCCTAGCATTGGCTCGAGTTTATTATAATTTTTTTTTGTAAATACAGATGAATTGTGTTGATTACAAAGTGAAACTTTAAGCATAAAAGAGCAACAGGTTTTGGTGTTTTTTGAGATTTTATTTTCATTCGTTGCTTGGTTTTAACAAATATTTGAAATATTTAAAAAATTATTAATTGTTTAAAGGTGAACTAGCCTGGCCGTCTATTTATAAACTGTGGGTGATGATGTATCATTTTATTTGTCTTGTCTTGTCTTGTTTTTTTTAATATATTTTCTGTGTGGTTCTTTCTTGTTTAATAAAAATTTAATTCAAAATGATCGTGTTCGCTGTGTCTTGTATACTCTGTGTCTCGTGTCTCCACCTAGGAATTAAACATCTTTAATATGATTTCAAATGAATAAATAAACGATCTAAACTTGATCATTAATTCTAGAAATCTAGATCATTTGAATATAATCAGATTTTGCATAAAATTCACGATTAAAAACATTAAATGTTAGAAATATAACAGAGTTGATCATGTTTTATTGTATGTTAAAACCTTAAAAACACTGCATAAAGCATATTCAAACATAAAATTATGTTCAATTGATTTGCGGATTTATTCGCTGTTGTGTTGTTCTGGTTTTTTCTTCTTCAGTTTAAATCTTGTCATTTCGAGACTAATTCTTAAAGTAAAGCAAAGTAAAGTAAATTAAAAAAAAAAAAAAAATTGTTTTCAACAAACAGAAATATTTTTTAGAAAATTAAATAATTATTATGCGAAATTTACAAGCAAAACAAATTATGTGATCGTAGAGACTTAAATGTTTTTTATTTTTTCGTTTTTTCTTTAGACGCATTCATTTATTTCTTTCTTTACAGCAAAATAAATATAAAAAAATAAAAAGTAGAAAAACTTAACAACGTTGTTAGTAAAAAGATTTCATTCAGTTTTTTCTTATTATTATTTATTTTTATTATTCACATTTAACTAGTATGTTAATGGTAATATATGTGCTGTGTGCTAGTGTAGACAGGCAGGCACAGGTTATTTATAAAAAAAAAAGTAAAAAAAAATCAACGATGTTTTATGAAACAAAATAACTTTGCGATTTATTTGTTGTTCTTCTTATAGTTCCTCTATTTACCGGTCAATTCTTATTAAGCAGTTTTTTTTTATATGAATTATTGTGTAGGAGGAAGTGTGCTCTATCGTCGAACTGTCGACCGTCTAACCAAGAGAAATGTATTGACTGGCTGAGAGGCAGGTTATTAAAATTATTATAACTTACAAGACTTGATAAAAATGAAATAATTATTAAAATCCAAAATGAACTCTTAAGATAACAATCTGAATTTCATTATTAATCGCATCGCAGTAACAAACAGTAGCCATTTAGAATTAAAAAAACAAGAAAACGTAAGGAACTTTAATTAAGAACACAAAACGTGTTGTTTAAATCAGAATTTCAAAAACAAAAAAAAAAGATATAATAAAACCAGTAGTTGAATAAATTAAAAATAAATAAAAAAAATTCACATGATTTATGGTAAAATTGGATCAGGCTAATAGTATAATGAAACAGGAACCGACTAACAGGATAAAAACGATGTAAAGATAATAATATTTTGTTTTAAAGAAGATTAATAATAATTTATTGTTTATGCTCTTCAAGTGTGGTGTGTACCTGTGATTTACTTTGGTTTGTTTTATTTTTTTTTTAAACCATATATGTACGGTTCCAATTTCTTTCACGCAGTTACTCACATTTTTTACATGTAAGTTGTTTTACTTAGGTCAAGTAAAACCAATGAAAAATATTGCCAAAACCTTGAATGTTGATGAATGTTTTATTTATTTCAGTTTTACTCTAAAGTACAATTAATGACAGGATAATATGTGATGGTTGTTCTGTAATAACGATATTTCATTTATATATATATATATTTTGTGTGCTATAACTACAGTTTCTTGTGCAGTCTCAAAATGTAATAAACATTGACATAAAAACAATATTTTATATTAGTTTTGTCAGCTATAATTATCAAAAAAAAAAAACAACAAAAACTGTCTTTAAGAAATAAATTATATAACAACAAAATAAAGATATCGAAACAGGATAATATGCAATTATTATTGTTGTTTGTTAGTCGTTTATAAATTTATTTTTACGCCTACAAAGGAAATTAAATTTATTTTTTTTATTTATTTATTGAAACAACGACAGTCGCATTTTATTTTTCACCAAAGTTTGTTTGCTTTTACGCGTGTCAAATTTATTCATTAAATATAATTTCACATCTCTTATGGATATTAAATAAATAAATAAATAATAATCATAAAAAAGAAATTACTGTAAGATGTTATGAAGAGATAGTTATTTTTGTGATACATTTTGTCCTTATTTTTGTTTGTGAGAAATTGAATTAACTCAGTTGAATAAAAACTTGAATTTAAAACAGGTATGAATGCTGTATAACATCCTTGTAAGAATTGTGTCAGGACTTTTATTAGTATTAAGTAATGATGGTACGAATACTATATAACATTCTTGGTAGTACTGTGTCAGGACTAATACTAATACTGTCCGTCAAAATTTTTGCCAGCTACATTTTCTGTGGATCAGGAAGTTCTAGGGGATCTAATACTTAGCATAAGGACTAAATTTTAGTTTTTAAATCTAATATAATTGAAGTACAGTCACTTTATATAAATTTTTAACAAGATAATGTCGAATTGCTTGTATGAGCCTATTTAACCAATGCAACATCGCTTAAGACACTAAGTCTTGTTATGATGTTTTGACAGAATTATCGTTGTTATGTGGCTCAATGCTCAATGATTCTAAAATCTTATGAAAATAATGAATTAGCGTAAAAAAGGATGAGAAGAAATAAGGGCTGTAAATCTAACTCACGACGAACCAGTAAAACTTCAAACGGGTAAATAAAATAAAAACCCTTTTTTAAGCTGATCGGTAAGGAATATTTTATTTTATTACGTTTTATTCAAGTGTTTACATGTAATTGCATTACACAACTTATTATTAATCTCATTACAGAATAAAAACTACAAGAGATCTTAAAAATCTAGAAGATTAAAAACGACGTGGTATCCTTAACATGACAATTCATGAGAAAAAATGAGAGTCCCTAAACTATCTGACATATAATAAACAAATAATTTTTGTTTATTTATTTATTTATATAAATATTTCTGATTTAAATATATTTTTCCATTCACACAAAATATTTTCAATGTTTGTGCCTTATTTCTGTTCCTTTATTTAGTTCGATTTTTATTTTAAATTAAACACAGAAAAACGATGAGAGGGTAAGAAACTCTTTTTTATTTTACTATATTTGTTCCAATGTTTTGTTTATTAATTTCTTGTGGGAATTTTTTCATTTTATTTGTTAATTATACCGGAATGAATGTAAACAAGAAAAATATTAATATTGGGTATTTAATGTTGAGTTTTTAATTTTAATTTTTGTGACAAATATATAATTTTTTGTTTTTTTTTTTTTTTTTCAGAATTATTTTGAATTGTCGGTGGTTGTTGTCGCAGGTGGTTTTATTTTTTCTTTGTTTAATTATTGCTTTACAATTTTTATTTTTTATTATTAATGTTAACCGAAATATTATTAATAATACTTAGGTGCATTGATATACTTGAAATAAATAATGAAAATCGTGTGATTTTTTTTTTATTCATTTTTAAACATGCAAATGGGAAATTATTTGCTTTTTAATCGTAAGTAGAGAAATTATTTTTTTTGTTGATCAAACTATGATTATTTAGGTAATGTCCTTGTTTTTTTATTAACAATTTCATTGAAAAGTTATTTCATAGAAAATTTTCTACACCTGAAAAGTGCTTTATGAATTCTAGCTTTATCAAACCGATGCATATGGGAATTCATAAAGCTGAATGAGCCATTTATTTATCACTATTTACAAGGATACCCGGTGCATAACAATACAAAATATAATTAAAATGTGTTAACATGGCCACTCCTTTAATAATTAAATATTAAAACATTTACCACCGGTTACAAAGCTGCTGATATCTATGTTAAAACCTGAAGTTCATTTTGTACATGTTGGTTATCGTTAAAAATATTCTTATAATGCTTATTTCGCTTACATTTAGATAATATTTTTAATCATCACGCTGTGATTCCATTCGTGTACGATCAACGTAAATTTAACTTTGATTAAACAAACCCTTTTCATTCCTATTAACAAGAATGTCCCTTTTGGGCAAATTATTAAATAAAAACTCAAACAGCAAATCACTCAATCATATTTTTTTGTAATGTGATAATAAATGGAAATTAACAATAATATTCGTGATGACGAATGAAATATTTGTTAATCACGATGAAGGTGAATACGACAATTTCCACAAAAAGAAAAGAAAAGAGAAGTATTAAAAAATTCCAAAATATTTTGCTGTTTAATTAAAAAATAACAAAATAATAAAAATAAAAAAATAAAAAAATCTGATTTAATTATAAAAATATTTTAATTAAAAACAAATTACACCTTTTTAATTTTCTTGCGTTTTTTTTTTTTTTTTATTATTTTTTGGTATAACAAATAAAATAATTATTATTTATTTTGTTACCGCCCGTTGTTTAACCATTTTTATTGTTAAACAAAACATAATAAGAGTTTTTCGGTGTTTTTTTTTTCTTTCGTTTTACGTTTTACTTTTCTTTACAGGTAAATTATTCTGTCAAAAATTATACAACAAATTACAAAAAAGTTTCTTGTTTTATGTTTTTATAGTACGAGGCAACACGGTCTTAATGTTTTTTTTTTTTTTTTTTTTTTTGGTTTGGTTTTTGTCTGTTGTCTTGTTTGTGTGTTTGCTGGCAATTTTCAAGTAACTGGTGTACTGCGGTTTTTTTTTTGTGATTGATTTTGCATTATTTGTACTTTACCAAAAATTTTGTTTTATATTTAACAAATCCAGATTGTGATATTTAGATGATAAGAAAGGAACACGGGTCGTACACAACAGCAGCCGTAACAGTACAATGTTTTGATTGATAATGGTATGAGATTTTTCCACACTATACATCCGTCATGAATTTTTTTTTTTTTCTTATAAATTTCTTGTAGTTCAAATTTGACAGAATACATGTTCAGTTTACGCAAACATTGAATGCTCAGCATATTTGAATTTGATTAAGAAACAAAAAAGGAAAAAAAATTGTTTTTTTTTCCGCGATAAATGAGTCATCCCAACCGAATTTACTTAAATTTAATTAAATTTTCGTTAACGGAATTAAATTTAAACCAAAAACCAAGAAAAAAAATCCAATTTATTTTAGTAATTACTTTACGTAACGAGATTTTTATTTTTATTTTTTATAGTTTCAATCGTTTGAAGGCATTTTGGTTTTTCTTCGTTTTTTTTTTTTTTTTTTGCACAAGAGTAATGTCTCTTTAGTTACTCAGTTTTACTGCTGAGGTTAAAACAACTTTTTTTTCCATTTTTTTTCTGTTTTTCTTCGTTTTTTGTTGATTAATTATTTTTTGGTTAATTTTCATGCATATAAAATTAAATTCGCAATTATTTTAATGACAATTTATTACCTGTTTACACTTTGTTATATTACGGTTTCATTTAATAAATACGCAAGGTCACGGTAATTAATAATTTAAGAAGCTTTACGTTACTTTAATTAGCCTTTAAAGGTGTTTTTTTTTCTTCTAATTAAAATTCGGGTTTTTATTAATTCATTGACGCTTATCAAAGTTTATTAAGTTTTCATTTATTTCTGAAATTTTATCTGTGATTTACTGCACTTTACATATGTAATTCTAGCAGAATTCACCATCAAATAATGTTACATCATTAATAACAAATTTTTTTGTAATTCTTTTTCAAATTTATTTATTTTCTACTGTTAAAATCGGCATTATGCTTTTAAACTAATTTAATTACAAGTTATAGTTATAAATTCATTAATGGATTTCTTCTATAGAATATAAATACAAATTATTTGTTGCTGTTATAATCGGCATTTAGAGGCACCATTTATAGAGGACGTAATTATTGTGTAAAGTCTGCCCTGCCTACACCTTTTATTTAATATATCAAGATGAATTAAGAAACACAAAGATCCATTAATTACGATTTAAAACGATAAAATAATAATAAAAAATGAGAATAATTAATATTTTAACCTGACTTAAGGTATTATTTAATTCATTTGCGTAGTTTAATTGTTTTTTTTTTTTTTTTTTATTTTATTATGCGTAATTACCATAAACTACAAATATGAAATTTATTGTTGAGGACTACTGTACAATTTTATAAATTCACTCAACAGTTTTAGATTGTTTGTCGCAATTTCCTGTAGCGTTGTTTGAAAACAGGTGCATTTATATTGACTTGGCTACGTCAAGAAATTTTTTTTTTGTTGTTGCTGCAATGCACATAACACAGTAGTGAAACACACATATGTGTTATTTGCTTTTGGTTACATAAATTAAAATTAGGGTAGGTTTTTATTATTATTATTTTTTTGTTTTTTGTTTTTTAGGTAGTTCCTGTTTCATAATCTCTGTCTCCTGTATGAATATTTGTTTTTATATTATTATTAGTATGTATTATGTAGCAATTAAGAACCTAATGTCAGTGACTCTATTTCCTTATTACAAAACAATATGAAACAAAATAAAAAAAAGTTTTTTTTCGTTGTAAAAAAAAAAAAAAATGACAAGGATACAAAAAAAAAAAAAATACTAAAAGGAAATGCATGGAAAAATATTAAATAAATAATTTTATTTAAATTAAAAAATATTATTATCGTGTAATGTGTGTTATTGTTGTTTGTGGTGAAAGCAATGCACCTTTAGCGACAGAAATAATTATAAACATTTTATTTAAATATATTTATTATTTACTCTACACTTGAGGATACGACTATATAATTTGGATTTTTTATTGACATTTAATTGTTTGACGGTGGTTTCGAATAGCGTTCGCTGTTAACGAATATTAGCTTACTTTTGCTATATCACGCGATTAATCACTTTTGTTTGTAATTCGTTAACACTTTCTTCGTTATGATCTGAAACTTCTGTGTTTTTTTATTTAAACTCTGATTTCTGAATTTGTCATTTTTTGCTATCAGACCGGAAAATCAATCTACATACTTTCGAATTCTTTTTTTTTTTTTTAAGCGAATTTAAAACAGTTTGACATCCGATATAGTTCTTTTGAAATGTTGTTAATGCTGCTTGTTTTAATTTTTTTTTTGTCGAATTAACGTAAAAAAATTTACGATTTTTTTTTTTAATAGAAATAATATCAAAATTGAAGAGGCGTTTCAAATTAATAATAATAATAATAATAATAATATTTTTATCGTTTCTATTACATGATTGTTTCATTTTTTCGCCTGTTCAAAACTTTTCATTTTCTAATTGAATTTTTGTTAGATTTTAGCAGTTTAGGTTGTGATTAATTTTTTTTTTTTGTGAATAAATTTGTTAAAAGAATGGAGTTATGGTTAGTTGGAGTTGAAAGGCAAAAATATGTTTTGTTAATTATTTTTCTCTTTATTACATTAACAGGTAAATTTATTTTAATTTTTGTTTAACTATTACTTGCTATGGTTGTGTTTGAGATTTTTGTATATAAAAGTAAATTTTAATCAGATTCATTTAGAGAGAATTAAACAGAAAGAAGAAAGAAATAAGAGAAAAAAGAAAAAACTTAATTATTATAATTTGCAAGTGGGTTGTTGAGATTTTAATGGTTTTTAATTTTTTTTTTTTTTTATTTCTATTCGTAAGATATTATTTTCATTATATGTAATAAAATTAGTTAAGCGAATTTATGTTTAGTGTAACTAATGTAGGGACTTTTTGGAATTTTACTCTTTTTGTAGTTAGTTGTAATTTAGTATTATTCAGTATTAATAGTATTAACACTTTGTGTATTGAACCATTTATCATAATCACACATAAAGTGATTATATTTTGTTGAATGAAATACAACTCTGCAGTATATTAATTATCATATGGTAAAGTACAGACAAAGAGCAGGCTTCTAGTACCGTCCTCTTATATGTTTAAATAATATTTATTTTTATTTAGTAACAAAAATGATACATAAAACACTTGTGAGTATTGCACAAGAGACACTTTGCATGTGTTAATTTTTACAACTCAGATTTTTAGTAAAAAATACTACGCCAAGCAGGAAAACTTAGCTAAAGGAGCTATAATAACAACAAATTTTGTCTAAACATAAGCCAAACCTAACAAAATCGTACAGCCGGGCAAACAGACATTTATTCAGCCAAAACTATGTTAAAACAAAAAATATTTATCATATTTATATAATAATAATAAAAGAAAAAAAAAATCTATTAACTTTATTAAATAAAGATCAGAAAACAAACTACAACATATTTATGTAATAACATAACAAGCTTAAATAAACCATACATCATTAAATAAAATAAAAATTTAACATAATGCGTTTTTCTTCGTTGTTCTCTTGTATAGTTTTCTCCGGTACAAACACAAGACTATACAAAACCTCTTAAAACGTTTAAAAAAATTTATAATAAACCACAATAAACACGTTAATGTTTAGGAGAGAAAAAAAAAAAGAAAGAAATAAAATAAAAATTACTCGATTAAGAAAACATAAGAGTTTTATAATCAGAATAATAATAATAATAATAATAATAATAATAATAATAATAATAATAATAATAATAATAATAATAATAATAATAATAATAATAATAATAATTTTAATTTTCTGTTAAAAAATAAAATAAAAATATGTTAAAACGCGTGCGTTGTATGTTATGTTGGTGTCGTTATAGCTGTTCCAACTAGACAGCAAGTCATCGTTTTACATTTTTCTTTTTATTATTCCTCTGCTTGTTGTTATTTAATTTTAGTTTTAGCTGTTGCTGTTGTTGTTTTCTTTTTGTGAGTGACTGACAGCTACAATTTGACCATTGGGTGTCCAATTCTATAATGATATAGAATCCATAAAGAGATAATTTACCTAAGTTCATTGACGTTGGTACCTGTAATTCTTATTATTATTATTATTATTATAATTTTTGTTTGATACATAACAAATTACAACATTTATTATTAATTTGTATAAACATGAAGAAATTTTGATTATTTATTTATTATTTTTTGTGGTTTCATTCGTTCATAGTTTTATTTCTTTAATTTACAGCAAGGTGGTAACAAATTATATTTTTTTTTTAATAATATTTCTTACATGATCACTGTGCTAATTTTTGTGTTTTTTTTTAAAAAAAAATTGTCTCAATGAGTTTACGTTTTCTGTTTCGAAGTATCTTATTAAATAAAAAAAACTTTATTTTTCCATGCTAATGGTTCTAGTGTGGATATGAAATTTGATCAAAAATTAACTACAAAGAACGCATCAAACATTAAAATAATATTTATGGTTAAAGTGAAACTAGATAAATGTCTAATGTCTATAGCAGTGGTAACGAACATTTTTGGTACGTGATGCATATAAAAAAATTTCCTTTTTATTCTTCCTATTTGTTCTAGAAGATTAGATTATCGTTGTAGAGTTATGAAATAATAATTTTTTTATATGAATGAAAATGTAGAAGAAATGCACCGATAAGGTCTTTTAAACAAGGAACAATAGTTTAAGGGGTTATAGCTAATTATATATAGAGATTATAGGAGCATAACAACATGGAAATCAATGTCTTAATAAATAATAATATTTTAGCCAACGATCAATAGGTACGCCATGCCTGATCATTGTTTATTTCTAAGTAAATATTTATTAATTATTTTTATTTTTCATCTATGAATAGTTTTAAATTATTATTCTAAATTGTGGCTGTATAGAAATAAAAAAAAAAACCACAAATCATAGAAACAACCTGTTCGCTCAATATAAATCCACATGTAGCAACACCAGCTAACACAAAAAAGTAAAACAAACCGAAAATGCAGAGCATACACAACTGAAAAAACTTTATATCCGTCAATAATAATCATTGATCTGAATTGAAATGAATTGAAATATTATTCGTAGCATTAAATGATGTAATGTTTTGAAAATTTTAATATTCATCTGCTGGATTGAGAAAGTTTTTTTTTTTATTGTTTTCATTGTTTGTCCAACAACAATCCCAACTCGTAAAACCAATAGAAAATAATTTTTGTTTTTTTTTTGATTGATTGAATTATAAAAATTAATCTAGATGGGATTTTCATTTAATTTTTTTTGTTTAATTGTTTCTCGGCTTTGAATATGATTTATTTAAATTTTGATTTTTTTTTTTTGTGATTTATTAAAAACAATTAGTTTCTCTCTATAATTTATTACATTTCTCTTAATTAAATAATGTTGCTTAAGAAATCTTTTATTTTAACGTACTTGTTGGCGTATGCTGCTTTGGATTTTATTTCGTTTATTAATCTTTAATCTTTTGTTATTTAAGCAATAAACATTTTTGTTATGTTAATCCAGGTGGCTTTTAATGGTGCAAGGACTCATTTATCACTTATTCTTTTATTTTATTAATGCGTTTTAAATTAAAATTTTTCGTTATTATTGCTGAAATGTAAGACAAAGAAAATCTGCATTGATTATTCTAATTCCCGAGAATTACTCTCATAAATAAAAACATTTTTTTTTTGTTAACTAAATAATCGTGAAATTCCAGTAATTAAAAAACAATTACAAAAAAAAATTCCAAATTTCCCGCTACATTAATTGACTTTTATTCGTATTTTGCAGGTTTTAACAATAATTAAAAACAACCTGCTAATCTGCATCTAGAATTTATTATAAACTAGACAAAAGATTTTTATTGAGAAAAATAAAATCACGAAATAAATTGAATACAAATATTTTGGCTTATTTTCTTGTGAATTTTTATTCAATTTTTTTTTTTTAATTTTAATTATTATTTTTGTTACAAAAAATCCGTCAATTTTTTAGAAAAGCAATAAAAACATTTATTAACATTTATTTTTAAAATTAATAAATAATTTGTTATGACAAGACTATTAATGTTTATAAATTTTTTTTTTTCAATATTTCTCTAAAAGCAATTAAAATAATATTTTTTTTTTTATTTTATGTGTTCAAGAAAAAAAAAAGAATAATAAAAAAATGAAAATTCCTTATTGAAAACTAATGAAATTAATTATTAAACATAATATTAAATGTACTTGTTAAATATTAAACAGAAATATATAAATTAATTTTTTTCTTTTTTTTTTTTTTTATTTAGGTAAATAAAAACAGCGGAGAAAACAAAACGATTAAAAGATTTTTTTATTTTTTGCGTTCTCCCGCGTCTATACAGGTATACGCCGTTTGCATACGTTAAGGTACATGCGGCACAGAGTTATTAATAATTTTTTTTTTTTTTTGTTTAATTATTCACATTTTACCTTGTCATATAAATAATAGTATTTTTATTTTATTTTATTTTATTAAACAATTCATAGATACATGAATTTGAAAACAGTCGCACAATGGTAAAATGTATGCAGAAAAATACAAAATGTGGAGACCACCCAATGGGTGTATATGACATATTAGCATATATCCACTCGATTTAACTTGTTATAAATAAATAATGCAAAAAAAAGAAAAAAAAAATGGTCTGCTGTTATTCATTTAATTTTAAATTACAAATAAATATTTCATCAACTAATAAACTTTATTAAATTCATCATAACTTAGAAATTTATTGCTGCAATTATTGAATAAAATTAAAAAAAAAAAAATTGTTTTTCTTTCATAAATTATTAATTTGTATTAAGAAATTATTGGATTATTATCATTTTTATTCTATTTATAATTTCTAGTGGGTTTATCCTGGCTGTATGCATTAACACTGGTAAATAAAATTGATGGTTTTTGAAGATATTAACCGGAGAAGTTTGATGATTTCAACAAGATTTATTGGTACTGTTGTAAGAAAACAGTATTTCAGGAATTAAATAGAATTTTAAGTTATTTCATTAAATGCCTACATTAAAAATTAAACTAAATAATTATTCAACCTACCACTACCATGTCTACTAACTTATTTCTTCTACGGTAAAATAACGCAATTGAATTTATTTTTTTTAATAATTTTGGTTACCATCTAGAAATTTACCTGTAATGACACTAAACAAATAATTAAGACAAGAAAAATGTCTTGCCCGTATCTCAATAACAAATTATTTTTACTTTTATTTACACATTAAATTAAAATAATTAAAAAAATAAAAAAAAAACATTATTATGTACCTGTATCGTATATTACAAAAACATTTAATGTCGCGTGCCTTTCGCACTGTCATAGGCAAATTAAACTTAATTTAACTAAAAATAGACTTTAAAAAAATCTACATAAATAATAAAATAATTTAATAAACAAAAACAAAAAAAAAACAAACGAAAAGGAATTTATGTTTTATTAAATAAGCTTATTGCAGTAGAAACATGAAACAGGTGTAGTTATAGCCGCTATATATAGTCAAAATAAAAAAAATATTTTTTCTTTTTGTTGTTAGTCAATGGTTCAGTGAGCTGTTTCATCAAAATTTAAGTAAAACACATTGCACCATATGCGTTCTTGTATTGAATAATAAAATTCTATTTTTTTAATTGTCAATCGTAATATTTGTAATAATAATAAAATAAAAAAAATAAATAATGGTGTTTTGGCACCCTCTACTATTGTACACATGGTTTGTTTTAACAATAAACACCCTGCATGTTTGGTAACTAGCGGACTGTATGGCTTGTAGCGCAATGTGCAAAATCGTCACACATTCCTGAACATAGAAAACAATTTATACTCCTTTTCTTGTTCCTGTTATTACTGCTGCTTTACTAATTATATAATTTTCAGGACGTGTGCGCTACGCGTGTCTATGTTTTAAATTAAAATAAAATAAAAAAAAATTAATTCGTTTTATAGTAGCCCCCCAAAGACACTTTTTTAATAGATGGACACGTGTGTGTGCATTTACCGTATAATAAATATTTCGCTGTATTGTTGCCAACAGCTTGATTATTTTTCAATTTAATTCATTATTTGTTAGATTTTTGTAAAAAAATTCACTTAATAATTGTTGCATGTGCGCTGATACAAAAATACCTTGGTTGCGATCTTCATTTATGAGGAAGCTGCAGATGAAGGTTAAACTTTTTCGAGTGACATAATTAAGAATTAATCAAAGTTGTTTAGAGCAGCAAAGACACCCGCATCTCGACAGAAAAGTCAATAAATCCATTCCAACACTTTTTTCTGCGCGGAACATATTTTTTCACAGCAAATGCATTATAATTTCTAACACAAATTCCATTAATTAATTAAACAAATCTTGGTACAACAAATCTTGAAATTCCAACAAAACTCTTATTATTAATAACCGATAATATTTCTTTATTAATAAATAATTAATAAAATTCCAATAAACAATATCTCACATGTCATGTAATTTATAGAAAATTAATATCGCATTAAATTGTTGAAATTAAATTTAATGTTGTAAAATAAATAAGTCCGTTGGTGAGGTTTTATTTAAAAAAAAAAGAAAAATATCGAAGAAAAATTCTTGTACGCGTGTATAGTACGTAAATAAAGTCCAATGTAATAACCACGTTATACTGGATAGAAAAAAATAATTAATTAATACTTTATAATTATATTATTTATTGCGAATTAATTTAATACAAGTATTTATTACTTAAAAACTATTAATATTCTTGTTTATTATTTTACCTTTTATAGACTAGAATGAGGTTTATCTCTGTTTGCATAGTTTGCACTTGATAAATTTCCTTCATGATATTAAGCTTAGCGATAATGATCAATAAATTATTTTATTAAAACATTTTTTTTATTATTATTCTTGTTCTCCTGTTCGTAATGTATTAAGGGTTGTCTGGTAAGAGCATTTGTTGCTTGTTGCACAGTTATCAGTCCCGCATTATTTAATGCAACAAAAAACCGACTTTATGATTATTAATAATTTATTTATTTATTTTGTGCTTACTCACCTGTGTTAAAATTACCAACAAGTTGTATAACTAGTGAAAGCACCATGCGTCTATTATTTTTGTGACCATCTGACACTGTGTTGATGATTATTAGATTCACGGTTGAGATGATTTATTTTTGTAACAAACATTTGCATAATTACTGCGCGTCTTCCTGTTTAATTTCCAGTAACGCAACCAACCCCTATTTATTGACCGATGCTTATGGTTGCTTCATTTAAATTTGAACTCGATTTAACTACGCGATACAAATTTATTTGCATTTTGTTCGTTAAATTTTATAAAATTGAAAATAAGTCGGTTAAAAAACGAATGCATCAGTAATATAGTAATTCGGGTAAAACCGACAGCAATAATTTAATTAAATGTTTTGTAAATACCCTTAATTTGTGTTTTTCTTTTTTTGCTTTATTGTCAAATCTGTCGTCCAAATGTCTGTAGGTGTTGACACCTTTCTGGGGAAATACTTTAAAATTTAGTGTTTCAGCAATCGGAAGAAGGAAATTCCCTATGTTTTACCTGCTACAACATTTTACTGTAAAACTGCCTGTAAAAGTGGATTTTCCTTTTGGCCATAAACTAATTTAACAAAATAATGAAATTAAGGACAATGTTTATCTTACGAATTTGGAAAGTACACACAAATAATTTAAATAACGCACAGGTGAAACACCTAGTTTTGTTTTTTTCTTTTTTCTAATTTACATTTATCAATTTGCATGTTGTTGCATCTAGTTAATATTCACATAATTTGAATTACTTTGCATACTGTTGTCGTGTAAATATTTAAAATGTTGACAATAAAATAGGATTATAAAATGTCGCTATGCTAATCGATGGAATTAAAATGAGAAAATCGAATATCACGATGCAACCACATCACGTGGACATCTTAATTTATTTCACGACGGTGATTGACCTGAACTCAGTTCTCGTTTTTATAAAGTTCTAAACTTGGACGATAGCATGATCTGCACTCATAATTTAAACGAAGCTTTAAATTCTGTCTAATTATGTAGAGAACTGTGAAGTAAACGAAATACAAAATATTTAATTTGTTTGCTCATTCTGGTCCATCGTCTAAGCGTTAAAGTTGGGACAACAGATTTAATCAAATTTAATGGACAATTAAGACCGCCTACATTCTAATTCCATTCGTTACGTTTTTAAGTGTAACCTGTTGTCTAGAAGAACATAACTTGCTACAATAATTCTGTTGCGACTTTTTCTTTGATCCCTGGTAACGATTACTCGAACATTTTCTTTATTTTTATTAATTATATTTAACTATATATGCATATTGATGGTTTTTATTTACATTTTAAACCTGGTTGCAAACAGTTTTATTGAATATTGTGAGTGATGTCGAGCCAAAGAACAAAAGTTGTGGGTGTACAATTATTTCCTTGCCGCAAGGCATCTTTAAACTAAAAGGAAACATTATGAAGTAACCTATGACACATGGAAAATTTTATTTAATTCTATAATAAAGCTTTGGCGATATACACATAGTAATCCGAAATGATGTGATGAGTAAAATAACGATTAAAGACAAAAAAGCAATTATAAAACGTCGGTAGAAATGGTATTGTCGCAGTTATCTTTGTTTGTTTTTTTTTTTTTTTAAATATTACTTAAGTAGTTTCGGTTGTTTATTTATTAACATTTAAATAATTAATGACAGCCGCGTTAAACACAGTAAAGTGGAGACAGTAGATAAAAACTAAACAGAAAAATAAATAATTAATATCAATTCGACCACGATCAATAATTTAATTAATTTTTATTATAAAATTATTTAAATTGTTTATGCTTTCATTGATTTTTTTTTTTATTTATTTAATTAATTAATTAATTAATTAAACTAATTAAAACTGTTAGAAATATGTTTTAAAAGATAACAGAACGAATGATACGCGTCAACGATAAACAATTTTCAATCGAAATAAATTAGTGGCTTAAGTAAGCATAAATTAATAAAAAAAAATTTATAACTCACATTTTGCATTGACCTATTATTAATAAATATTTATTTAGAAATAACACAACAAATTGCTGTATAATTAAATTTTCAGTTTTTTTTTTTTTTTTTTCTTCTCTCTCTTCATCCATTAAAACTGTAATAGGCATCGATTTGGTTCGTTAATATAGAAAATCACGATTTTAATTTAGATTTAAAAAAAAAAAAATAAGAATTTTTAAAAATTTTTTATTTACTTTTCAACATAAAAAAAAAAACGCTAAGAGAGTGTTTACAATAAATTAATCTTTGTTAAATAAATTTCATGTATATATAATTCGTAATAAAGATCAAATCGATCGTTGTTACCATTATTGATTTGTAAATGGTGAAATAAGAAGAAAAAAAGTGGTGGTGTGTTTGGGCGACGAGATTTCTAAGCGTTTTCATTTTATTTTACTATTTCAAACAACATGTTTTAATAAATCAAATAAATTTTATAGTATTTTTTTTTTTTTTTTGTAGATTGGCATCAGTCTGGACTGGAATTTATGATTTGTTAAATAAATAAAACAAATCACCGGTGTTAAATTTTCAATTAAGTAACATTTTGCTTTCTCTCACTATTCTAGAATCACTTGCTGTAATATATGTTTGTGTTTATTGTTTTTAGAGGTCAGCTAGTGAAATACCTGCACGTTTGCATTTATTTTGACAATTTTTTTTTGTTTTATTATCATTTATTAATCGATAATTGGCGACTAATTTATTCAGATTTTTCAGCTTTTGCTAGTTAGTTTGTTTCTTTTTTTTTTTTTTTTATTGTTTCAACAGAAATTCCATTATTCTGATCACATAATCCGTTTTCTTTACTCCTGAGGATTTTGTTTCTAGATCTATTTGATCTTAAGTTTTATTCAATAAACGTTTTATAATAATAATAATAATAAAAGCTCTAAGCACTTTAGTTCGTCAATATAATAAAAATAAAAGATCACTTTGATAAAAATCTTATTAAAAAACAAAAAACAAAAAAAAAAACAGAATTACAGAAGTGGTAATATATGTTGGTTATTTGATGTTATTCCGTCACCAATATATAGTATTATAGTATATTGATGTACAATAAAACAAAAATTATTTTATAACGTAATCATTTCTACGTATTATTCGCTAATAAAATTATTATTATTATTATTTCTATGATTATTTTTAATGTGATTTCACTGTTGCAATTTTTTTTTGTTTTATATAAGATTTCTTTGTCTTTATATGGTTGAAATTTCCTGAAATATAAATAAATAAAATAAATAAAAAGCGTTGATTTGTTATTTTTTTTATGGAAACACTTTGTTTTGTTGTGAATGAAAGTGTTAAAAGCACTAATTCATACAAATTATGCACTTTCAATGTTCCTTTCTTATAATCAAATCACTTAATTCACTTGTTACATTTGTGCTGATTTAATTTTGAGGAAAATTTTAATACTAGACACATCTATTTAACGTGGATGTTTGAAATGGAACAACTTTTTGATTTTTACGTACTTGTAAATAATTCGTTAGTAAATTACTATTAAGTAATATGGGCTACGCAATTACCAATATGTCTTACTTCCGTTCAGTTTCTCAATTCAACTAAAATAAAAAGTTATTTATAAAATTCATGAAAATTACAAAAAAAAAATATATGTCAGGTCGTTAGACAGTCTGATAGGATAATTATTTATTTTTTATTTACATTGTAATTCACAGCTTATATATATACTATTTGAGATTCAATTATGATTATTATTGACTGTAGGTAGGATATTGCACAAATTGTGACTACAATTAAATATTAAATAATAATAATAATAATAATAAAAAATTTTTTTTACATATATGGTATTAATCGTTTAAAAGCTGGTTTAAATAATTATTTTTTTTTTTTATTTCGGTCATTTATATACAGTGCTAGTGACATTTTCATATTTTGTTCACACGATGTGTTATTAAAATGTTGAGTTTTTTGTTATTAATATTATTTTGCCTTGATTTACAGCGCGTTGTTTTTTTTATGTTTTTCGTTTAATGCAATAAATAATAAGAATTATTGAAGAAAGCAAATAATTATATTGTGATACGGTTTTACAGTTGTAAGGATGTACATAAATATATAAAAAAATTGTTAATTATTATGTTCGTCTAACATTTTAAAAAATAATTAAACCGCACTGCACTAGTTTTTATAAGAAAACCCGTGCAATCCGTGGATACAGAGTTATTTTAAATACATGAAACTGTCAAAAATAATGAAAATAAAATTATTTATTGACTGGTAAGTTTACTGTAAATGTCTTACTCAAAATTACAGTAATTAAATTCAATTTTTAATTGAGAAATATAAAGAAATTAAAGCAAAAATGATTTTTTATAACCAATATGTAATTAAGGAGCGAGTTTTGCGCTTTTTAAAACAAGCGGTTAAGGTAAGTAAAAGTAGTGTCATTAGTTCCTTTTTATTTAATTGTTTTGTATGCGATGCAGGTATTTTTATTTTAACCTCGTATATTAATGAATTAATTAAAGTATTTTACCTGTTTAAATAAAATAAAACTAAGAATGCAACTGAGAAAAATATTATTGTTTAAGCGCCATTACTTTTCCGCAAAATTTCTATGAAACTTGAATGAAATTCCAATGAATTTTTTTGTAAATATTTTTCAGTTAATATAATTATATTTGTTGAATTAATCAACTTTTTTCATATAGTTTTATTGATTTACAAGCGACATTTAGTTGGTTAACATGACAAATCTATGAATCATTTAAAAACTTGTCAGACAAGCCAGTTAATTATTTATATTATTATTGGAAAAGAGAGAAATATTTATTATCGAATAAGAGACAAAAAAAAGCTTATTAATGTAATAAATGTTTAAAAATAAAAAAATACGCTGACCTTATGACTTAAGACATAAATATGCTTTTTTTGTGTCGCATAGTATTGAGGCTTTTTTTTTTTGCATAAAACTTGTTAAATTTACATTTTATTCGCTGTATTACTGTTATTATAAAAATTAGAAATTATTTCTAGTCATTTAGTGTTAATTAATGTTATTTTTATTATTATTATTTTTTTTTTGGGAAATGTTTTATAACAATACTCTGTCGTTTCAATTTTTCTTGTTGTTCAGTTAAAAGACAACAAATTACTTATCATATCTATGAAAAATTGTTCCGAAAATAAATAACCGACATTTACAAAATTGTTAAACATCGTTAATCCATGATAAAATAATTTTGTCTATAAACCCACACGTAAAGTTTTCTTCTCTCTATAACATTTTTATTGTGATTTCACTTTATTTATATTTTTATTTTCTGTTGGTGATTTCGAAGTTTTTTTTTTTTTTTTTTTGCATTGTTTATTTTAATATTTCAATAATATAGAAATTGTATAATTATTTTACTTAAAAATAACTTATTTACCTGTGTGTACACTGTGATAAAAAAAAAGAACAACAACCGAAATGACAAAAAAAAAAAAATATATATATATATTTATTCAGATTTTCAGTATAAAGAATAAAAAAAAAAAATTATTTATATAAATAATTCATTATGCTTATGTAGAAAAGTTAATCACATTCAAAAAAATAAAGAAAATATATCTATTTTACAAAATATTATTAATAATAATAATAATACTGGAAAGAAACGAATAGATCAAGTAAGATCAGTAATAGAATAATATTCAGTGACGTCGATCACCGTATGATTTGTTTACTGGTTGAGAAATGTAAAAAGAAATAGAAAAAGAAAAAATGTTTCTTTATTTTAAAATGAATAATGAAGGAAGCTAAGTAACTGATATTTATCATCAAGTATTTTTTTCTTTTTTTATTAAACAATAATTTGAATAAATGATAACAATAATACAGAGAAATTATATTTAAATATTATTGGTTTTACATATTATGGATAATAATAAAAATAATAATAATAAAATAACAATTCTTTCGTTCAGGTAGGTAAATATATGCACATAAAGACAAAACACCTAAATAGTTGTTTTAACTGTTGTTATGATGTTTACATTAGCAGATTACATGACGATATAAGTGTCCTTTCTTCCGTAGTCTTTTTCAAATAAGTTTTTCTTTGTTTTATTGATGGTGATTTTGCTTTTATTTGGTTGAAATCATGACTTGTTGATTGAAATATCATGCGATGCCTTATGCAAAGTATCCTTTTAGCAAATGAAATTAGTAGGGTTCAACAGAAAAAAAAAATGTTGGCAATCCATAATAATATTCTTTTGTAAAATTTGCGGTAGGTGAACAGGTAGAACAGATGGTTAAAAACCTCTTGAGAATAGTTTTGTTGTACTAATGATAAATAATAAAAACAAAAACAAATTTAAATTTCAGGATGTATAGGTGACAATTTTGCAAGGACTATTTTTCTAAGTTAAAACGTTTTTTTTTTAATCATTTAGTTTAGGCATAGGGAAAATAACCAGCAATAAATTTAGTTTATCGTCGGGATTATTGACCTAAAATATAATGAATAATCAATCTTTGGTCTATAATCGAACTACTGGTTTTTATTATTATTATTATTATTATTATTATTATTATTATTATTATTTGTTTTATGATTATTATTATTATTATTACATTTTTGATTTTAAAATAACTCATTACTAACAAAACAATAAATTCTCGAGTGTATATCGATATCTCTTGTGTAAAACGCAATAGAATTTTTTCTTTTTTCTTACTTGTTTAACGTTTATTTGACTTCATTTCAATAATATATTATTAACTAAAGCACATTATGGTCTCTTGCCTTAATATTAAATATTATAATAACACAAAAAAAAAGAAGTAAAAAGGTAGAAAACAAAACTAAATCCACATGATTGATATTTACAATTATGCTATGCACTGTAACGTAGGAAAATGGCAATAATTTTTAAATTCATTGAAACAAAACATGTAAGCAATTTGTTTTATTATTATTATTATTATTAATTTTTATTTTAAAAATTATTACAAGAGTTGAAAAAAATTAAAAAAAAAATCGACAAAACGAAAATTAATCTTTTAAAAGGGAGACCGCGTAGCATAGCTCGCGATATAATTTATACAATTTTTTTTTTTTTTCTTTTTTACTTGCGCTACCAATAAGTGCTCTAATTTATATCATTTCTTCATCTTTATTACTTTTTATCTTTGGTTTAAATAAATAAATAAATAAAAAAATTAATAAAAAAAATTAAATAACAGTAAATATCATTGCTTTCATTTTCTTCATCAATGTTATTTGTCACGATTATAATTTATTTTTATTTTTACCTGAATTTGTTTACAACTTATTCGTTTATTGAAATTTAAAAATAAAAAGTAATTTTTCTTTTAAAATTTTTTATAATATTGATTGATTTTTTTTTTGTTTTATTTAAAAGTGGGTATATATTTATAACTTCCTGATTATTTTATCTATTTCCTAGTCAAAAGTTAAATGTTTTCATCAGCTAGGAAACATGAATCAATTTATTTAGATTATACTTGCTGTAATACTTGCAAGGTTATTTGTACGCGCACAAGTGTTTTTACAATAACTGATAAAATTATCAGGAAAATTTAAATTATATTTTTGACTTGACTACAACATCTTGAGTTCGTCACAAAGTATACAAGTGAATTTTTATTACCTATAAATTATCTACGTTTAAACATCTATATTTCCAACAATCTGAACAAACACTTGTATAAAACAGTTGCTATTTTATGCTTTTATTAAATAAATTTATTATAAAATATCATAATTATACTAGCAAATAAAATCGTTTTACTCATTTGATTTTTAATAAATTGAAAATCATTTTTCATTATACTTACTTATCGTCAGATTTAAAACAAGAAAGGAAACAAAAATTGTTTTTCTCTATAAATAATTTTGTGTTTTTGCAGTCAGAAAATAAAAAAAAAAAAAAAAACGTGAATAACAAAATCAACGAACTGTATAACGAAAATCGGATAAAATTAATTCAATTTTTTAGTTTTTTTTTTTTTTTTGTTTTTGTATTAAGACATCGATTGCAAAATTGTGAATTTATATAGAAATAATTAACAAAGACAATTTTTGTGACTTTATGTTTGTTTAAAAACCAACGAATATTTGTGACAAAATCGTGATACATATAGTTTTTTTTTTTTTTTTGTTTTTAAACACAAAAATCACCTACACTTGATAAACAAGAATAATAAATTTTTTTTTTATTACAAATAAATCTAATCTAATAATTTGCACTCAATTCGTATCTTAAATAATAGAAAATAATAATATGTAAAACATGACAAAGAGATTTGATCATAATTTGTAAGAAGAAAAAATGAAAAAATTCTATTTTATTTGTATCATATATCAACTAGCACGATCATATGGCGACGGTTTTCATGTTTAAACAATTTCTGTTGTTAGAAACAGAAAACAAATAAATTCTACGATTTAGATCAAGTATTTTTCTTTTATTTTTTTATCGTTATTTTACAAAAGAAATTCGCAACGCATATTTGTCTCTGCTTATACAAAAATAGAAATCAATAAAAGAAAAAAGAAAAAAAAATACTCAGGATTCAAAACCCTAACTAAGAATCATGTAGCACAGAAGTAAAGTTTTTATTATTAGATTAAAAAACTTAATCATGCAATAAGTAGCCAGACGTGTTTAATCGATTTTAATGAACACTTGTTGTATGCAAAAAAAAAATAATAAAAATATTAAAAAATTTACTATTTACATGCGCTCATATCATATAATTACACCTGTACATGGTTAATAAAAATAATTATAAAAAATTTCCACATGATCAATTCGCTTTGTAAATATTTACATACAAAAAAAAAAACGTAAAGAAAAATCAATAAATAAATTTTGTCGTGATAAATAAATACAATAAAAAAAAAAAAAAAGTTAATGTAAAGCTCTTCCAGTTTGCAGTAATAATAACAAGGCGAGAGGAATGCATATTCGTGTTTGCTTGAATAAAATTAATATAAATGATGCTTTTTTTTTTTTTTTTCATTCTTCGCTTATTATTTGTTAAATAAACCAAATTGTCTTGTTTCTTGCATGGACATGGACACAGGGAATTATATTATTAAGAGCAGGTTAAAAAAATATGTTCAAGAAATATGTAAAATATGGATAAATAATAAAATCAAGGTAATATTTAAATTAACATTGTTGTTTATTGGCTATTATTTTTTATTTTTAGTAAAACCAAAATGCGTTTATTTTATTTTTTTTCTTTATTTAATTTCCTTAACTTTACGTTTAAAGTATGCTTTAAGACTGCAATATTCGTGAATGAATAACATTAACGTTAACATTAAGCCACAAGTATAGCACAAGCATATTTATATATATATATATATATATATATAGCGACGTCGGCTTAAATTCACCTGTAGATCATGTTCTTAACATCACAATATATAATAAATGTATATTTTCAGACACAAATCTTATTCTCTTGTAAATAATAATTTTTGCCTGCTTTAAAGAAGAAGAAGAAGAAACAAAACATATTTTCAGGTGCATTGAACTTTATCTTAATGTTGAAGGAGTTGGTAATGATTTTTAATGGTTGAAAAATACAAAAAAAAATAAAAAATTTTCTTCTAATTTAAATTCATGCATCCATACTGCCTTCATCATTAAGTACGTCAATTTTTTCTTTTTTTTTTTTTTTTTTTATTATTATTATTTGTGGCGTTAGATGGTTTAAACAATTTTCAAGTACATACAAAACATTAAATAATTTTTATTTTCGTTTTTTTAAAACTTAAACAAGATGAAAAATAATGTATTTATGTTGTTATAAACATTACGCCTACATTATTTTCTATGAACTTTAATAAATTTAATAAGTAGATTTATATGTATAAAACGCACTTTTATAAAATTTAATATTTTTTTATTACTTATTATAAAAAAAAAAAAATGGTTTATTGTGCATTACCACTTTGTGTTTCATCATTATAATTATTATTAAATATTATCTACTTATATAGACTTGTTTGTTGCAAATAATGATTATAAACGTATATATCTATCTATTTTTAATCGTTGCCAATGTTGCATTGTTGTTGCTCATCAAAAACAACAATAAGCAAAATTTTTTTTTGCCATTAAAATTAATTAAACGAATTTGACATTTATAAAAAAATTATCTTAACAAATTAACCGTTTTCCATATGTGTAAATTACTTAAAATTAATTTTTTTTTTACTTTTTATGGAATTATTAATGAATAATTACTGAGAAAAAAGTGAAAATCTAATTATATATTTTACGGATTATAATTGCGTTAGTTATTTTTTATTTTTGATATTAAGAAATTTATTCTAATTATGTAAATAAAATTAATGAATTTGCGTAGTATTTTTATTTTGTTTCCTAATTCTATACAAGCCACAGTAAAATCATCAAAACAACGACGCAATAAATGAAAGAAAGTATTTCTGTATGCTCTTCGCTGTGTTATTATAATTTTAATTTTTTCTTTTTTTTTTTAATTATAATTTATTATAATAAAATGTTACTAAAAAAATTATTCATTCTTGTTATTGACACAAGAAACTATTATACAGTTTAGTTAAGAATATTTAATAATATTTAAATAATGAAAGAAATGTAATGTGTTTTTACTGTGCTTAAATAACAAAAAAAAAAGCATAAAACACAATGAAAACTCATCAAAAATAATACATAAAAAAAAAAATTGTTTTAAAAACATTTTCGCGCAAAAAATAAAAAAAAAAAGTGAATAATAATCATACATCATACACCAGAAAATATAAAAAAATTATTTTTTCATCTCTTCGTGTAAATATTTTACATAAATTTGCCGACATTTCTTGTTATATTTATGATCGCGAAATATAATAATAATAATAATAATAATAACAAAAACTACGCACAATATAAACGATTTATCATTTCTAAAGTGTCGGTCGGACATGATTTGAAAGTTCAAGAAATAATATTGTTGCAAAAAAAGAAAAAGAAAAGATCTATAGACAAATGATCCTTACCGATAATCACTTATTGTAAATTGTTTAAAGAAAAAAAAATATAATAATAAAAAAAAAAATTCTGCTTAACTATAAACTGATGTGTAAATATCTGTCTAACTGGGCACTTGTTTTCACACTCTACTACCACAAATACTAGGAAAAAAAAAATGTTTTTAATGCTGCCAGTGTTATTACAAACAACATGCATATAACATCCGTGCTTCAATCTCATTTAAATAGATTTTTTTTCTTTTCTTTTTCATTATTATTCCAATCTAATCTAATGCAAATAAATAATAAAGTTATAATAAATAAATATATAAAACGAAAATATGTTAAATGTTTTGACTTGACTTGTTTCGTTTAAATAATAAAAAAAAAAAAAAAAAAAAAAAAAAAAAAAAATCCATAGGAAAAACGTGAGCTGATTCTTTGTTTAGCAACTGATGGTTTAAATAATTTATTTGTTATTTCAACTTTCATGATTGTGACCCAAACTTGAAGATACTATAAATATTTAATTTGTTTTATATTTTTAGCATAGTTTTATAAAAAAGATTTTTTTCTGGTTTAAATAAGATCGATCGATGGTCGTTTGGGTTAGAAGATTTTGGCGATTTTGATAAATTTCCACTGTGCGGTTGTGAATCGTAAACGATGCAAGGTGTAATTGGAAATGGATTTGTACAATAATTTATTATTTTATAGAAACGTGTAAGAGAATAAGTATCAAAATAATTAATTAATCACTTTCAAATGGCCTGTTTAAATATTTTATATGACAATCATGAAGTTTCCTTAACCTTAACCCATCTAACCATCAGTAAGAGCAATAGACATCCGAAAAAAAAAAAATTAAATAACATGTTTCTGTCAAATAAGAACTTTGTTGTGCTATTTTTAAAATTATTGTTGGCAATAAGCAAATATTTTTGATTGCTATAACCATCAATAGTAAAATTCGTGATAAAGGAAAATGTTATTTTGTGTAATATTTATCTAAGACGACTTCATTGATTTGTACCAGTTTTAGACAGTGAACATAATAAAATTCCATTGCAATTGCTTAATCTAAACCACAATTATCAAGATAGAGAGATTTTTGCAAAGAAAATTTTTATTTTATTTATTAAAACGATTTTAGAGATTTTATCAATAAAAATAAATAAAAAACGTTAAATTCTACGAAAAGTAAAAAAATAAATTGGAGACAATGGGTTAATTAATTGATTGGTGTGTTTTTTGATTTATTTCTCCTTTACCTTTAATAATTATAATAATTCTTTAAATCATGTTAAAATTGTATTAATATTGATTGTGAAAGACACAAAAATCAGGTAAATTGTAGTTTTTGAAAAAAGAAGCATAAATGACCGATTGGTGGGTTAAAAAAAAAAGAAAAAGATAAATTTTAATGATTAGTTTGAGATTATTTTAACCTAATTTAATTTATTTAAAAAAAATTATATATCTATTGATATCCTCAAAAAACTATGAATGATTCTACGAATTTAGTTTGCTTCTGCCGGTTGTGCACGTTAAACGTATAACTTGACGAAAGATGAAATGAATTATTGAATAAAATTTTTCGTTACCATTTCCTTTTTATAACTCTTTTTTTATTTATATATAAATAAATATAAAATAAATAAATAAATTATAGATAAATCACGTGCATTTCTATGAATTTACAAAAAAAAAAAAATACAGAAAATAATAATAAATTTGGGTCAACTAAGTCACTATTTTTTTTTTTTGGTTAAACAAATATTCTGTTTATAATAGAACATTGAACAGACATTAAAATTGTCTCGTTATTTATTACAAATAAAATTAAATAAAAATTAACTTTTAAAGAGATCAACAAAAAAAAAAAATATAAAAATGAATAATAATATCGATTGTATTCACAGTATCAACCGAGGAAATTATTAATTTTGTTTATCTAACGTCGATTTATTTAGATCATCAGCAAATTCGACAGCTTGTCAACAGTTTACTTACATCTAGTGCTAGAGAGATTTTTTATTTTTTTTTTTCATCTTTTAATTTATTTCTTTTATTAAAAATTCATAAAATGAACGACTAATCGATGAGATGAAAAAACAAAAAATACCAAAATAAATTAAATTAAATATATTTTTTTATCAATGAATAAACTATAATTAATTGATTTAAATTTATTTACTTAATGTTTTATTGAAATAATTCTTTGTGTCTTCTTTCTTTCTTTTTTTAATGCCTTTTTGCCTTTGATGTAGATTACAAAGTTTAAAAATAAAACATTGAGTTAAAAAATGATTTTTTGTATTGACTAGCTGTGGTGTTTTAATGGTTTATGCTGTAATATTTGAGATTTCTTAATAATAATTATGCATTTGAAGACGATTTTTATTGCTTTTATGTGAGCATCTTTAACAATTCGAACAAGCTACAAAACTGTTACTTAAAACTACAAGTTTCCATACCTAAATTTAGACAACCCTTAAAATTAATAATATAAAACTGAGTCATTCATTGTACAATATCGGTATCAATTCTACTCTTACTTCAGATGCTAATCAACAATTCTAATTAACTTTTTAAATTTAAAAATAATTATGTATATTTTCAACACAAACATCCGTTTCCTCCAATATCACATGGCATAAATCGGCAATAATTTTTAAGGTTTCTTCTTAAAAACGTGATAAACCAAAAACCAATAAAAATTTAAGCAAAATAAACTATTTTTTTGAATGATTTCTCTCGTTTTGCATAGATCGCGAAAGGAAAAAAAAAATTATAATTTTATTTATTTATTTATTGAACACTTGTGTTAACGTTATATTTTATTAATTTTTTTTTTTTTTTACTTAACAAATATACATTTCCTTAGTTCATTTCGCGAATAAATTTATTTATATTTTTGATTAAAACAGCAGCAGCAACAGCGAAATAAATAAAAAAAACTGTATTGAGATTGAATAATTTAGTTTAAAAAGTTTTTTATTTTCTTAATTTAATTTAATTTTATTTTATTTCTGTTAGATGTTGTTTTGGTTCATTGAAAATAAATAAATGAATTAACAGTTGCTATTAAATATTCATAAAAAAAAAAAACGACATAAATATTGTAGAAGAGGAAATTATAATCAGGAATAAAAAAAAAATTATTTATTTTGTTTTTTAAACTACGAAAGAAAATTTATTATGCGCATTTAAATATTTTTTGTCTTAATAAATTATTAATATTTTTGTGAATTTATTATTGTAATTTTTCACTAGTAAGAATCATTTTTACTATCAAGGACTTTGTATTTGTTTGCTGCTTGTTTGATAATAATCGTTCTCAATGTATGCTTCCTGTTAAATTTTTGATTATTTTTTGTAATAAAATTTCTTTTTATTAGGTAAAATTGTATTTTCAGTTATTGATTCAGTTGCTGTAGCATCAAGGAATTTGTCTAACTATTACGTGATCTTGTTTACATGTCAAATGCTATTCAATGAACAAACATATCATTTATTTGCATTAAATAAAAAGCGTAGATGTTGTACAGCTAAGGATATCAATACAAATAAATTTTAAATATACAAAAGTGATGATGAAATTTCAATTTATTGCTGAAAAATTGTTTTTAATGATAAACATTATTCATCACAATTTATGAATTTTATAAATTTTTAATCGTAACATTTCACAATCTAAAGAAATATATAGATAACTTTCAAATCGTTTTATCGGAAGACACTTGTGAATTTTAACTACAATAATGTAATGTGTGATCATGCGATAACATAATAAATCAATTTTAATCGAGTGAATTTTATCTAGAAACGAATAAGCGATAATTTCAATGGAAATCATTCTTTTAAAAGGTGTAATTTCCTTTTGATTAAATTAAAACAAAATAAATAATTACGTTAATAAAGGTAAAAAAGAAGTCGTTTTCAAACATTCCAATATAAAAAAATCGGAAGGAAACAAGGTCAAGCAGTATCCGGATCATTTGGTATTTTAATAGTGCAAGGTGTTCAATTTTTCGTACCTTTGATTAATGCTCGACATACATAAACCTTTTTTTAATTCATGTTACACTTATTAACGATTAAATTTTCGTTTTTTTAATTTTGTTAATAAAATTAACGATGTTTTGCGCAATTACGATATGCAAACCGTGGATGTCATACATTTATTATTAATAAAAAGCGAAACAAACCAAAAATTAATTCAGATAATGTTAATTTCCTGTTTGGATTATGTCATATTTTTTCTGTTTTACTTGTTATTTGTGTGTGGGAAATCATATATAATTAATTAAATTAATTTTTTTAAAAAATCATCTCTCTAGACAAGTCTAAACTTTATTTAACCAAGCATTGACTTAATTATATTTTTTTTTGTTAACCATTATGAACCTCTTCATCATTTTTATTATTAAGTTACCTGTATTGTCAGCTATTTTTTTTTTTAATTAAATTTACCATTTGACTAATGATTTTTTATAAAAAAAAAAAAAAATTGAAAAATTAAAAATGTGAAAGAATAAAAAAAACAAAAAAAAGCGAAAGAAGAGAAATAAAAAGTGCTTGTGAAGGCGTATTAAGATAAATGATGCAGTAGCAATAAGTCAAGTAAATTACAGAACTGGAAAAGAAAAAAATGCTTTAAACAGGCAACACGTACAGGTAAATGTTTTTTTTTTTTTTTTTTTTAATTATTTTTCATTTAAAAATCAAATAAATTAAGCAAAAAAAAAAAAAAATTCAACAAAACTCATTAGTGATAATTTGTGTTTTGTGTTTCCTTTAATTTTTTTTTTTTTTTTTTTAATTATTGCTAGTTAAATGCTGTAAGATTTGAGGTATTTGAATACAAAATTAAGGTCAGTTGCCAGTCAATTGCATTTGTACATCTCATCATTTTATTTTTTTTTTATTATATAATTGAAGGTTTTGCTGTTTATGTACAAAAAAATAATGTGGGTTTGGTTTTAGCATTTTTTATGTATTAATTAAGCGATCTCACTTGTGATTTAGTTAGAATTTATAAGCGATATTTACTTGGATTTAAGGTGAGTTAATTATAAACAGTGATTAAAACATTTCTTAAGTAACATTTGTGTCTTTTCAATTAAATAATAAAAATTTACTTGAATTTGAATATTTCTTATCCCTTATGTAAACTAATAGATGGTTTAACCAAAGAAAACAAAACTGCGATATACAAAAATTATAGGCAGTGCATGTTGCAAATAAATGCAACAAAAAAAAAGAAGGAATATCAATATTAAAATTAATTAAATGAACTTTTATAGTGGATAAATAAATCAATTTGACATAATCTTCCATTATATAAAAAAAAGTTAAAAAAATTCACAAATGAGAGGCAAAAAAAACGGTTAATCAAAATCGTGTGTAAATAAAGGTAATTTCTTTATAAAAATAATTCTATAATTTACATATTTAGTTAATATAAATTAAAAGAGCAAAAAAAAAAAACGGTACTGTGACAGGTAAAATTAATTATTATTAACAGAAATAAAAATTTTTAGACAAATTGTATGCGTTTAATTTTTCTGAATATTTCGCTACTTATTGAAGTCAATTTATTACCTTTTAAATAATTTTTTTTTTTTAATTCCTTATCGATAACAAAATAAATATTCATTATTGACGGATCATGAGTTTGTTAATCGATTCTATATCATTTGTAAATCGTGTATTGTCTTTAACAATTAAACACACGCGCAATTATAATCGTAAATTATCATCGTTTTTATAGATGAAATTCGTTTTCTATCTTTTACTTTATTTTATTCAATAATAACACCATAGTTATGTATCATAGTGAGAACTGAATCATGAAAGAAATAAAAAACCAAATGAAAAACGTGCAAAAAGTAAATTAAAAAATAAAAAAAATTAAATAAACTGATAGACAGAAATTGTGTTTAATTTCTTATATCATTTATGTATAATAAAAATAGACATAAAATATGTATAATGAGTTCTAATGATTGAAAAAAGACTAATACGAAGACGATGAAGAAGAATAAATGATGAGGTTATGCTATCAAACCCTTCAGGTCAGGTGATTTATATATGTTTCGCTGTTTGTAAT